>CABFPE010000138.1:566201-590316 GCA_900660155.1 Hofstenia miamia | reverse complement strand
TGAGGATTTAATACGTAATGGAAGTTCTTTAAAAATTTCAGAAGCAAGGCAAAAAATGAGATTTTTTCGAAGCTGTTATTAATCCTGCAGGATTTCATAAATATATGCTATCTTTTGTTATAATTTAGATGGTGAAAAATGTCATTTTGTGAAAAAATTAAGTTTTTGTTAAATAAAATATAATGAGGCAAGATATTTTGCAAGCCTATACGATCTCATTATCTTCAGATTAATATAATGATTAGTAACATGTCTGAAATAATTTCAAATACCAGTTATTCATTTTATCAATGTGGTGGTTCCAGGCAAATCTACAATTTCCTATCCATAAAGCTGAGCCATAGCTTAAAATTCCATTAATATTTGAACGAGCATAATTAACTAAGAAATCTTGTGGAATACATTTTTTAATTAATTTCAGTCTGGAGTTTAAACCTGCTAAATTTCTTATTTTAGATTCTAGAAATTCTTTAAAGTTTATTGTTTTATTAATAGGTCCGCCAAAGTATTTTGCCTTAAAATTTTCCTGAATTTTTTGCTCGTTAATATAGATATAATTTGTTGCATTGGAATGTGGATGTTCCAATAATACACTATTACTCCTACTATTACTAGTGTATGACAGAATTTATATTTCTATCAAGGAAAATAAGATGGATGATTAATATGAGGTTTTAATCTTAAAATAAGCATAGTGATGTCAACAATGATGGATAAAATATAAGATATAAGAATGAACACAATAAAATTGTAGTTATTAACCTTTAAACAGAATTCTGATTTTTAAAAAATTTCCATGATACTATAAAAATTTTTTAAACGCTTATACCTCAAAAACTATTAATGGTGTGCTTAATCTGAAAAAAGCACATGATAGAGGAGAGACTTCTCTTTCTTTTTCGGCTCCGCGACCTCTGACTTTGCGCACGGCACACCTCAATGTGTTTAGAATATCTTTGCACATATTAAGAAACAGTCAAAGTTTCCTCCAGGGTCTTAAAACTTTCTAAATACACGAACACTAATTACGGAGAGAATTTAAATTTTTTCAAAAATTCGAAAATTTCAAATCTATTCAACAATCTCTGCCACAGCAATAAGCTTTAATAGAAATTTTCAACATTGCATTAATGTATGTTCCCCAATGACCTACACATGCCTTAAGATTTTCAAATTTGGAAATAGGCTTGGAGTTCTTTGTAAATGTGGAAAACCTGTTTGTCCTTTAAAAGAGACAAAAAATGTTTTAAAACAAACCAGACTAAAATTGATCCAATAGTTAAAACGTTATTAAAGTTTATAATGTTGTATTAAAGGAAGGAGCTTTTAAGCTAATCATGTCATGCTAAAGGTGGACTTATCTCAGAACATTAAAAAAATTAGACAAAATTTCAAAAAAAACTTACTATTACCTAATAGTAGGGATTTGCCGGAATCCGGATCCGGTAAAATTTAACGTGGTTACCGGATAACATATTCTGAGATAAAATTTGATGTAAAAATGCAATTTTTGAAAAAAAGCAATATTTTTTCCATGATATGGAAGTTGTCATGCAACAAAGCAAGTTATTTTAAGATATCAGGACATAGTCTACTTAAAGTTTATTTATTTTCATTCTTAGGAGGTCGATATTATTTGATAATTACGGCTACCAACATAATAAATGTTATATTTTGTTGTGTTGGTCTATTTTCCAGTCTTGATGGTTTTTAGGCCTGGGGTGCAGTTAAATAGTAAGCTATAATTCAGAAAAGTTATATTTTTGTTTTTTGAAAAATACAGTAATATTTGTGGCTGAAATGTCATAAAAGTCATATTTTGGCATAGTTTCATTAGATTAAGAAAATAACTTAAAACTTAATGCTGGATTGTGCCTGAATTAAATCATTTGAACTACAATAAATATTCATTCAATTTCAAATAATGTACTTCCTGGCCTAAGCCCGAGAAGCTAGCTAATTGTTGACCCGACCCACCCACTGGTTGGCGCGTTTCTAGGACTGGCCATGTATGCTGGAAGCTCAAAAGTATTAAAAGAACTATATACATTATAATTTCATGGATTTTGCCTGGCACACGTGTTGCAGAACTGTGTCAGGCGTATTCAGGCAAAATGTATGAAGGTTGACAATCGAACTCACTGCTATAATGCAAGGAAAGGGGATGGACAGTTAATCGGAATTGGTGCAAAGTTACGAAAATATCAAGCAACATCGACTGCAGTTGAGAGATGTTTCTCTATGTTGAGAAAGCTCTTAGACTATAACAGAGATCTTAACGACAACAATATATAGAAATTTATGTGCTCTTATTATAATTTAGTGAAGTAGTTGACTTATTATTATGTAATAGTTTTTGAATTTGTTTTATATCTTGATTTCAGTAATAGAAAACCGTTTTATATTAATTTAATGGATCATTTTGAAAAATGGATGGCCATATTTTAGCGCATATTTAACTAAATTTCGTTATATTTTGTCATAAAAATATGATCATATTTTGTTTTTTTTGAAGTCATATTTCTGGTTGCCCTACTAATAATTGAAAAATATATTATCCGTCAGTCAAATTATCCAGAATTCTCCGGTATTCGGTATATTCAATTCACTATCCATCCCTACATAACAGTTCACGCAAGTCAACAAAAATGCAAATGAGTGCTACATAGTTTATAAACAATATGCAGAAAAATAACATAAATTTTGTAATTTGTTTTTAGTGACATATAATCTTCTAAGGGCCAATTTCAGTTTTCCATTTCTGACAGTAGCTATTATGAAAAGTTTGTAAAACCTACTTTGGTCTAGCAAACCGAAAAAGTTAAGAAATTTCTTGGCCGAATTGGCATTAGTTTAAATAGCCTGAAAGAAAGAGGCTGCACCTAATTTTTATCCCATATCCATCTCTGTCCTAAGTTTGACATTATCAAAAATTTTTTCTATTCCTAAGTAGTTCTTTCGGTGAAAGATTTATTAACGTGTCTTGTTAACTAACGACAAATTTTGCATAGAAACACTAATTTGACAAAACGAATTGATTTGTTGTCAATAGAAGAAATCAACGCATTTCAAGATATTAAATTGCTGTTAACAGATCATTTATTGTAAGCTGCACATGATTTATTTAGTTTACTTATTCTGTGTTCACTGCTGCCATTTTAAACTATGAATAATATTGTGTTAATGATCTATTCTAAGCTTACTTTTGATAGATATTCAAAATACATCACGTAATCTGAATTGACTATTCATGCAATAAGTGCGAAAAGGAAATAAATTTAATATCAAACGAATATCGCCATTCACACAAGGATTGCTATTACATTATCTACTACATTAAGTAAGTTCTTCATAGGTTTAGCATGTTATTGAGGTCTTAATCCAACATCTGTTGAAAATCCAACCATTAAAGCGCTTTATTCTGATTTACGAGTTGTCATTAAATGTGCAAAGCATTACAAACTTATAATACTTGCTTATTAAATGTTAAAATTCGCAGAGTTAAGCAAACTACCCACTGTCTTAATATTCTCGTTAACTACATTCTTACAATTACTTTAAGGTAAAAACATCACTAGACTGCGTAACCCATAATTTCCCAAAACTTTATTTCTGGTCTAAACAAATTTAAATGATCTTAGCACGACTATTTGTGGTCTAAATAACAACACATGTAAAATTCGGCCATAAATATTTGTGGGTCACATAAAAAAGCGGGCGTATTCATCCGTTTGGTAAATAGGCATGCATCTCAGACAATGAATTTCTTGTATTTGATAACATTTATATTCCTAAAAAATATATTTAACTAAACAACTTTTGAATTTTGATAACGTTCACAATGATATTCGCCAAAACCTTTATCGCATGGATAGGAATTTTACATATTTTGAATCTTCTATCAGAATATTTCCATGGCACATTATACATTCTAGTCAGATAGAAGGACTAATCACAATAACTAAATTTTTTGGATGTGGAATTGCAATTTCACACAAAAAATCTGTAACAAAATGGTTCAGAATTTTGAGATGTTGTCATAATATAAAAGCTATGGTGACAATGTCTGATGTGAAGAGGCCGACCACAATTTTGTGAACAAATGCCTAGTGATGTGTGGCTAAATGCTTTTAGCTGCACAATGGGTGTAGCATATCACACAGCTATAAGCAGCTATAACAAACAACCGGGAAATTACAGCTAAGAAACTGGCTAAAGCACTGAATTATTTTATTTCAATGCACTGCTATACAAAAGCTGTGTGCTGCACCAAAAATTTTATACTG
This sequence comes from Hofstenia miamia, assembly GCA_900660155.1. Lineage (NCBI taxonomy): Eukaryota > Metazoa > Xenacoelomorpha > Acoela > Hofsteniidae > Hofstenia > Hofstenia miamia. The sequence continues at coordinate 586,030 of CABFPE010000138.1, read as the reverse complement.
AAGAATAATGTGTGTAAATCCAAATTTTAATATCAAACCGACGTTAGCATTGTAGCTAACTATTGCAATAATCAATATTATTATTCGTGCTTAGTGTATCGTGAAATCTACGCTTTATTATGCACTATTTGTATAGGAAGTGGTGTATTCCTAAACTTATTCTATAGAACTATTCCTATGTACCCAATTCTCAGATCTTAATGTAACTTTTACAATATTTAATGTAGTAAGACAATTACCAGCACATGCAAGTGTTAAAAGCTTGATCAATTAATGCTGCTTGTGATTGGGGATGTCTAAAAATAATGCATGTGATATGCATCCTCATTTACCAAGTGAACGAAGACATCCTCTTCCTATATCTTTCACCCAGAAGTAGATTTTTATGTGAAGAAATATAGAAGTGATAAAATTATTGAGGATTCAATGATTCTTAATATGTTTGTCGGTGCACAATACTCTGCGTAACTAAAATTGTAAGATCTGTTAGGTTGCATTTGCATAAGTCATCTAACAATATTGTCAAAACCCAAAACCAAAATTTACATGTTACAATAGATAGAACCTCACAATCAGCCCGAAATTCCAATGGGTTTATTGGTCCTCATTGATAAATATGCGTTAAATTAGTACATATTAACCCCGCTATATTTTCATCACACCAACAATAAGTAATTTTTTGACTGGTTAATATATGCAATTACGATTCTTATATATATTCAAATATTGTTACATATCCAAAAAGACCGCCTACTTTCAAAAATACAATTTACATTTTTAGTTTGCATTTTAGGGCATTCATTTCTCTAGGGATATGAGCATATTCCTTATAAAAATGACACATACATCACTCTTTTTCTTACAATTCTTCTAAAGCAAATCCAAATATTTATTAATATTATCTGGAAGAAAATTTCTGTCCTTTGTCAGTAGCTTGAGCATAAAGAAGCTCTGTTCTATACATATTGAACAACCATATTTAAAAATAAGATAACATACAATCATCCCTAAATAATTGAAATTTTTGCCATATTTATTTAAAGGCTCATTGATGATAAAGCTCTAGCTCTACTTAATGAGAATGCTTATACAGTCCTAATTCTATACCATAGTTCTGGTTCAAGCTAAAGCATACCATAAGTACAACTTCTTTTTTTCTGTGCACATCACGTAGCAACTGCTTACTCCAAGCTTTTAGATGATCCGCATTTTTCAATCATTCCCTGCGAAAGGTTCTCTTTCCACGGACTTCTTTACCAATTTGTTCTGATTATGTTTTCCCTGGCAATGACTTAGTTGTAGCACCATCATTAATATTATTTCCATGTTCACAATTTAACATTGTTGTTGCTTTTATGTTTGGGAAGCTCATCAGATTCCAGAAAATTTACAAGCCTTGCTTAGAAATCTAGATATTCTTAACAATCCAGTCTTACTAACTATTACTCCATCCAAACAACTCCACACATTTCCTATGCTTCTTGTTCACTATTCCCATTGCTCCAAATACTACCAGAACTACTTCAACTTCAATCATTTTTTCTGTTAGCTACCTGTATTTGATATCTTGCCTTTCTTCTTGTCTTTGACATTATTTTCATTTGGTACTTCTATGTCAATTACCATTGCCACTATTGCCTCTAAACCTACCAATACTATGCATTCTTCACTCTGTCTGTATGTGGAAATCCTACAGAATCTTAGCCTTCAGATTTTGGATTTTATTCATAGCACTTATCTCCCCAAGCTCTGAGGCATAATGCTTCCTAACTCGTTGTGCTTGAACTTATACACATTCTGCACTGACATCTAATACCCTGTTATTGGATGATCTACCATTTCCAATTTATTTTTCATGGTTTTTGCTTATCACTTAACTTAGCTCTTTTGTCACTGTCATTTTTAATGTAAATTGTTGTTTCTGATCAATGTTTCTGCTTCTCTCTTTGGTTTTGACTTTATTAGACATTTGTTGTTAACTTTTCTATCAAAGTTCACTGACTTGCAATCTAGATTTTGATCCATTTGACTTTACAACATACTTTAATTCCCACTCTACGCACTTTGATGGTGTTTTCATGTTCTCTGTTCATCATTTCAAGAAGAATCACACCCTTCACTTGTTTCTTAATTCTGCTTGTACTTCTGCTAAATACTTCCTTACTTGCAAACCTCCAAATGCTATTAACTTTTATCCTTTGCCCTCGATTTTAAGAAATCTCTGCTGTCTTTCTTCTTTACTGATCGGTTCTCTCATGTTGCTTGCTCATCCGTCTGCTCCTACTTCATCACCTTTGACTGTCCTCATTGCTAAATAATTTGATTTTTATTTATTTGTATTGCTTTGCCTTCACTGGATAATAAAGTCTTTATTATTGTTATTATTTATTCCTCTAGTATTTGCCATGCATTACCTTCTGCCTACATCATTCTATCATTCTATTACTCAGCTTCTAAACAATTGTGCTATGTCTTCTTACTCAAGCGCTGTTTTCCTCTGATTTAGTTCGGCTTGCATTCAACAGTGATCCTTTAGGTTGGTTATCTGCATATTTTTAAGCATTGTGACTTTTCCTTGACATATGCAATCGATCTACATCTCATTTAAGTTGAAATCTCTTTCTATTTCTAATAGTCTCATGGTCACTTCTCCTACCTACTGCTGGGCTTCAGAACACTAGCATAGCCCAAGTATCTATTGCATTCAGGCTGTTTGACTCACTTAGTGCTGTCTCTTTAGTACCTTCCTTGCCCTTCTCTTGCATTCTTTCCTTATTCTTGTCTTGGTCGCACTATAATTAATTGAATCCTCCTCCATCAGTTTTTAGTATTGGTATCCTTCTTGGCCTCTTCAATTTTGCTGCCACTGCTTCTCTTCAAAAACTTCCTTAGCAAGTTTGCCTCTGATAATCTTGGCTTCTCTCCACTCTGATACTTTATAAATTTTTGCTGCCTCTATTGCTAACTTGCTCTTTCTGAACCTAGTTCTTTTATAGAATTCTATATTCCTTCCTTGAGTACTGCTTCAACTTGCAGATCTACGAATTCTGCGGCTTTTTTCACTTGTTTTACAACTTCAGCTTCTGCTCAACTACTCTATCAATTTGCTGATCAGTTGTCTCTATTTTTGCTGATACTTGCTCCATTATTCTAACATCCTTTTTGTATAACCCATCTAATCTTGTTTCTCTATACTCCAATTCAATTCTGTTCTGCCCCTCTGCCCATTAATGCAATTGTCATTTAGTATATGTGGATCCTTTACATGACTTCAAGAACAACAATTTCTGAATATCTAAGGCCTGTCGGGAAATTAGGACCTTAGCTCTTTCATGATTTGATATCACTGCTGATATTATATTTGATTTTTCAAACATATTATCCTTGGAAATTTCCAACCAATGCTTAAGAAACCTTCCTGCCACTTGGTGCTATCATTTTTATTGGCCCTTATCCTTGGAGATTGCCAAGCAATTTTTTTGAGTATTCATTTCCCATTGAGTTTATCTAGTTTTACACACTAGGTCATCTGCCCACATTGTTGTTATCTTTCATATTTAGAATAATAGCTATTACAACTGTTAATTAATGATATTAATATGAATGTTGTTATTTATATTATGGAAAACTTTACAAATGTACGAATTATGAATGTTAATAGTATATGCACCGAGGAAAAGCTTTTTTGTGTGAATTAGATTAAGTTTGAAACACCACAGAATATATATACACATGTATATATATATATATATATATATATATATAATATGCAATACGGTTTTTTATAGAAATTCTGTTGGGTGAAACGAATGCATTTGTCCATTGTAGCATCGAATCTAAAGTTAATTTTTGCGTCTCACGTCTGTGTTATTGTAAAATTGATTTTTTGCATAAAACACTAATTCCCTCTTCTTTCGCAGTAGTATGCAACTTTTGCTGGTGCTTCTTAATAATTTGAGGCAGAGTTGGAACCGGCCGGTTTTCGGACGGTTTTGGCCGGTAAATTATATTTGCATTGTAAATTTAATCTATTCAAGTACATTTTCAAGTACATTGTATATATATATATATATATATATATATATATATAAACATAAGCTGTTTTTACACATGGCGATGCATAGAGCTGATATTGTATAACGTAAATTTCAATCTATTATAACTATATTTCTAGCAAAGCACAATTTTGATATTTTCTATAACTTTAATCAGCTGTTTTCACTTTCAGTGAATGAAAAATTTTGAACGTTTTAGCTTTTATTTAGTTAGTTTACTTCTCATGATAGTTAAAATATAAAAAACATTGGTGTAGCATTTGACCCCAATTATCATTGAATAACTTATAAGTACACAAATAACATTTAAATAATATTTCGCTAAAACTAAATATAATTGCTCGTTTAGTAAGATGTGTCAATTGATATTTGTATCTGAATGTCTTTCTGCATCCTTCAAATTTATTTTGAGCGTCCTCTTCCAATATTATTAAAATACAAGGGTTCCATTTGCTTTATTTGAATGAGGTCTCTCAAATTTCAAACGTAAATCTTATACATTATATTTTCAGTATTATAAACAGGTTCTTTTAATATTGTTAGTAAGTTTGTAGCAAAATTTAGGAGTGATTCCAGAATGTAAATGTAATTATTATCCGAATTGCAATACTGTAAATTGCTCATAGTATAAATTTTTTTCATAGAAATTCCTCCCAGACTAAGCAAAGTATTCCCTTTTTATAAAATAAAACAAGAATATTTTTATAATTTAGGCCGGTAAACTGCCAGTAATTTTACCGGCCTTTCATGAAATTTAAAAGCGGCTGCAGGACCGATAAATTGCCGGCCCGGTCCAACCGGCCTCGGCTGGCCTGTAGCCGGTTTCATCTCTGTTATAAGGTCCATAAAAACATGTCCCAGGGAATATGCATCGCAAACTAACTTGATAAATGCTTAATTAACTGATAGTAAGTTATTACAAAGCTTGATTACTACGTCTGATATCCTCCTATAACTATGTTATCAAACCATCTTGGTTGCAGGCAAATATTCAAACCGTTGTCTTGTTATGATATGAATAATAATTCCAGCATGTTTTTTCCATTCAAGAAAAACATGAAAATAGCAAATGGCAAAGGCTGTTGATCTTCAAATAGCTAGGAATATATTGCTTGGGTGTAAAGATCCAATATCCTGATAAATATTAAATTCCTAAAAATATGTCATGTGCTTCAGAATATTTATAAAGCTTTGATTTTTCAGAATATAATATTTAAGAATATAACAGAAATAATCCAGACAGGTAATACATTTAGAAGAAGGAATGATGTTTGCAGAGAAGTTATGAATAATTTTGTCATAAGCACAGTGCATGGTTACTATGTAGTATTCAAGGAGCATTGAAGGATGTCAAAAATGTTCATTCCCTATTGTGATACTCAATCTGACACATAACAAAATTGAAACTGATGGTAATGAATTATTGTTGGAAATGAGTAGCAAGGAAGGTTTAGCTTCAATGTCGTAATGCCTCATATAGTTGTAGACATTCTCAAAAAAGCAATGCTATGCAGGCTTTCTAAGACTTTTAATACAATTTACTCAGAAAGTATGGTTTTGCATATAAAACGGCATTCAAATTCATAATTGACTGGAATCAGTTAAAAAATCAGTCAAATTAATTTATGTCACACCGTGTTATTGTAGCATATTGTAAAATCTGTATAAATTTCCCTTAAGTTTTATTATTTCTGAAGATAACTAAATGATAGTCGAAAACGTTTACCAATATGCTTTATTGCAATTAATATAAATCGAAGCAAAAAACAATATATATATATATATATATATATATAGTCATAAGGATTTTAATAAGGCCTACTGTGCATATGCTGATATTCTAATGACAACATGATTTTTTATGAAACAAAATATAAAAGATGAANACGTTTAAACGCCACTTTTTGTACATGGAGCTATGTACCCTGTACAACACCGCTGGACACTTTTCACACAGCTCGCCAGTCTTATTACGCTTATTGGATGAGATAGATGTTAAAAATGACAATGTCTGCGTTTGGGCCGGAATTGTAACAGTGCCTTTTTCACATCCAACGACGAAATTTATTATTCAACTAGCAGCTCATGGAATTATTATCATATCAGTAATTTAAAATCGGTTGCAAATTGTGGTAGTTAGTAGTACAATAAGACGACTATGATATCTAAAAATGTAATGTCCTTTAGTTTTTTAAATTGTCTTTTTAAACACATTGTAATACTATGTATATGAAATACTGAGATTCACACATTATTTCATTTGGAATTGAAACAGAGACGTTTACGCTGCAATATACTGTTTTTAGTCACTATATATATATATATATATATATATATACCGAACATCTTTATATGGAAACACAGTTTTGTAAAGGTGGGTGATGTCATTTCTTAAATTTTATCAAGAAATTGGTGAAAAATTTTTTCAAATATTTTGGATCAGACATCAATTAAGCTCTCAAGTTTAATCTAGCCAAGATGAGCATAAGAATTTAAATGAGTATAAATTCAACAATCTTGCTGTAAGAAACAGTTATAAATGCTATAGTGATCTAGCCTATATTCTTTGAATGCTTAATGTGCACAACATTTTGCAAAGCAACAGTAGATTGCAAATAATTGGCATCTTCTAAATATTATTTAAACATAGATTTCTTTGATTGAGCAATAGTGCCTGGACAAGTTATTTAAATTGCAATAATATCTGTCAAATGTTTAATACCCGCATGTTCAGCTTACCTTCCCCCATTAGAACAGGTATGCATTTTGTAACAGATTTTTTTGAGCACAATATCAATTGAGAAGATTATCACTGGTAGAACATATTTACTGTTATGGCATGAAATTATCCCTTCAAAAATAAATCAATTAATTATATTTCCATATGGTTTAAAGTAATTATTAAATGTAAAAAATTCAAATTATAGGGTGAAATCCATTAAAGCATAAGCATGCATTTCAATTAAATTTTTGAGATTTGCTTTTAAAATATTTGAGACATTTTACAAAATTGTGCACAGTCTATATTGCGTTTTTGCTAAATAAAACACGAAATGTGAGGATTTAGATTTGTGTGAAGTTTTTATGCATATGTACAAAAATATTTTACAAATATAATTAGTTTTTTATAAATATATTTATAAATGTTGAGATTCAAATATATATCGTCTCAATTCTATTATATTTTTCTCTCATTGCTTTTCACAAAGTCTCTTAAGAACATCCAAGCATTCTCCATAGTATCTAATCAGAGGATTAAAAAGTATAGTAGAAAAATCCTTGATGTGACGTGAGCTTTAAATGTGCATGACTTAGTATCATCTTGGATCCAGTCATCGAAGAAATCAAACTGTTTTGAAAGGTTTTGTAATCTGAATAAACTTGCTGAAGATGTTTTTAAGATTTAAAATGGTAGAATTTAACCTTCTAGACAAACCAAGAAGCTAGAGAATGAATGTCAAGAAATCTTTGATTGTCATTATCAAAACTTCTACCAAAACAATTGCGTAATTGAGCAGAGTTTAATATAAGTGACGTGACATATTGTGAAATGCTAACCCTTAGAAAAGTGTGTAGACTTGGGAAATGAAATCTAAGGAACTTTCGGAAACCAAAAAATGATAGAACTTTCATTACAACCTAGCAAACAGCTTTGTTTCCAAACTTGTTTTGATACTCCTATAAATGTTATTTGCTATTGTGTTATTCTACCTAGTTATGTATTCATTAACATAATATAAATATTTTGCAAATTTAGATCATGACTGCCATTTTTAATGAACATGAAGCAAATTCAAAGCTGCTAACGATTTACAATTACTGCAAAACTTTCTATATCCAACGGACCAGTATTCGAACAAACTTGTACAGTACAATGTGTGAATCATTTAGAAATATGTTAACAAGAATAAAGATCTTAAACAACATCGAAGACATCAACGATAATTGCATATTTGACTTTATGGAAAATAACCACCACTTCGAATTTAAAAGATACTTACTACAACGGATTTCTGTCAATAGTAGTACTTCATCAGAAGATGATGATAAATTTTCCCAGATTAGTTGCATTGCCGAAGTGCTTAATGCAATTGCAATTGAATGACATCTCTGAAAAATAAAAACTTTTACATACTATAGCTCTTCATTAAAAAATATTAGCTGATGAACTTTTTTGAATATGAAAAATCATAAAATTTAAGGTTACATTATTACAAGAAGAAAGACATTGGATAGAATTCCGAGTTATCATATTATAAAGGTATCTTGAAAAAGATATCCTTGTCAATTGTTAATTTCAGCATTGTTACATTAGTTTATTAAGTTTATTATTTTTATTAGTTTATTAAACAGATTTCTCGTTTTAAATCCCTAAGGTTTACTATATATATATATATATATATATATATATATATATATATATATATATATATATCTTAACATCATGTATTTATATTTTAAAGTTATTGCATAAATATTTCTGCATTCTTGAAATATTTCTACTTTACACCTGAGATATACTTGCTACTTATTGAAAACCCAATATTAACAAGCCGAATAATACTATTGAATATAGTACATTGGACATATCCATTGCAATATAGGTCCATATCAGTTGCACAAAATCAGCTGGTGTAAAAATAGCATATTATATTTTTGAACGATTTGACAACCATTTAATTTTAGATTGTTATCGTCATCACCTAAATTCATTTGCCAAAGTTAATACAGTGTCACAAAATTTTAAGATTTATTAAGCTAGTAATTTACAGTACATATCAATGCAAAATCAAGCAGAAAGCTACAATGATCAAATATCCACATTAATGTCTCACAAACTAAACATAGTTCATATTTACAAAGTTATTAATAACAGAAAACAAATTTTTCACACTTTTTTTCAATATTGGAAATATTTGAATAACAAAAGAGATAAAACTATAATACCAAGATATGAGCAAGTGAAGTTGCATATGATGTTACGTTAAAAAAACTAAGTATGTTCAACAGAGAATATAAATTAGAAGAAAAAACTTGATATTAATAACACAGGTACAATTATTATGACTAAAGTCAGCAAAAGGTTAGATGCCAACAAATAATGTTGCAAGAAAATTTTTCTATAGTTTTTGGGAATATGTGAGTTGCATGTGAATTTCCATTATTTGTGCTTTAAATCATTTATAGAAAAATAACATTAATTAACGCAATGGCTTTTATTGTTTCAGTATTTAAAGTATTAGTGGTAAAATTTCATTGAACATATTTGTTTATAAAATTATTAATATGCAAATACTCAATTGCAATTGAATGCCAATGTTAAAATATTTACTATTAATTCCATCCCTTTCAAAAACACAAAATTTAATCATTGATGGTTTACATTTTTATTTTGTTGATATACAAGATATTGACTTAATGCAGCTGGCAGAATTTTTTGAAAATATTTTGATGAAAAAATGTTCTCAAATACCTGAATGTGTTTATTGATATTATTGCCTTAATAATAACATTATCTTTAGTTTATGATTAAAGATTTGATGACGCAAATCATTCTATCAACTTAATTTAATATACTGAGAAGACATCATTGGGGTTTGTCTACATATAATTGAAACATTTTCAAAATTTAATTCTAATGAAGTCTAAATAAAAGAAGATCCACTATAACTTTCGAGAAATTGAAATAAAATTTACTATTCTTTTAAACCGAGATTTATTCGCTCTCCTTTATACGCAGCTGCATTTCGAGCAATAATATCTTGACAAGAGCCTAAAAGTCTTTCAAATCCATTAAGATCCAGTTTTGCGCCAAAAAATTTATCCGATGAAACATAAATCGAGGCAGCTCTGTTCTTTCTTTCCAACAAGGCCAACTCTCCAAAATATTCACCTGCTCCTAGAACTTTTATTAGAACTTCAGTTCCATTAGACTGGGTGCATTTGACTTCAACTTCGCCTTCTTCTATAAAATACATTCCATCCGGTTTCTCCCCTTCTGTGATTACAGCCTCGCCCTTTTTATAAGAAACCGTTTCAACAGCATCAGCCAATTTTGCAATTTCGTCATCACTAAGGGCTTCGAGTAACTTAATACTATGCAAAAAGTCTACTTTCTTTGAAAATTCCTTGTAATTTGAGGTAAGAATAATGCCTCTGAATGCTTTTTGATCGAGAGCCCATAAACATCCATCTGTCACTGCTTTAACTGTAGCAGAGCGTTTATCATTATGAAGAAGGGCTAATTCGCCAAAGTAGCCGTTGTTGTCGTATGAATGTACTAAAACAGGGGGTGCTTTATTAACAGATTTCAACACTTCAAATTTTCCACTTTCAACAACATAAAAATTGTCACCTTGATCTCCTTGTTTTATTATGATGTCACCAGCTTTACATTTGTGCTCGAACATCGCACTTTGAACATTTGATTGTTGAGATTTGTTAAGCCTCTTGTATAGAAACAGTTGATCTTGTACTTTTGATAAAGCACCTAGGAGACGCTTCATTTCACCTTCTGATTTTTCGTAAAATGTAATTTCAATGCCAGCTGGATCAATTCTCTCCACTTGTACTGAACTACGTCGACCCTTTGACTTGTATTTGCTCAGCATCATTTTATTGAACTCAGCGCCCATGTCTTCGTCATTCTCCATGTTTAAGTCTTTTGAGAAATACTGCTTTGCAAACAAATTAAGGTTGGATGGGGATTCTCGTAAAACAGCAATGGTAAATTTTACAAGCAATTCGTTAAGCTCTACTGGGATATTATAGGATGAATCAAAATGTTCACTCATTATATTCGCTTAGTTACAATGATAAAACTTATATTGGTAGTTTAAATCACAATCCAACCTTAAAGTTCCACACAACAGCGGTAAAATGCAATGCTTTGTTATTATACATAGATATATGTCACTCTTCTAAAATTCAAACGACTTAAGAGAATAGCAGCCATGTTCGTGACATTCAATAGTCTCTAGATTTGTATAAATATGAAAATACAGAAAATATAATCCATGCAATTACTCAAATACATTGAATTTATCCAAAATTTTATAATAAATTGAAATGAAAAAGGAGACGGTTCTCTATCCAGTGGTGTTTTAGGATTTGATAAATATTTTTATTATTTAGTGTGCTAGTAGCTTAAAAAAAATTTCATGGAAGCTATCACAATTGTAAAAAATCCGTGAGTTCTTTAGAATTAAATTCAATATATATTTTGATCAAAAATTTTCAGCTTCTTATGTAATATTTTACTGTAAATAGCAAGCAGGGACATGTCCTTAACTTAATCGCCAAATGGAATAACATTGCAGATATTTCTATTTAGTAAAAATTCACAGACATTTTTTCAAAACTCTTTTCTGAATATCTGCACAGCACAACTAATGTAAAAATGTTACTGAGGTATTTTTTTTGTTTTTTCAACTATATTGCAAGTTTGATATAAGCCTTTCTGAAATACGTTAGTGGAGAGTAAGTAAGTTGAATTGACACCTTATATACTACCTGAAGGCGTTAAGTGTATACAAAACGTCATCTACATATATATATATATATCACTTTAGAAATTAAAAAAAAAATTATATATATATATATATATATATATATATTCATTAAAGATTTTGCAAGTCGCCATATGTTGATCAATATTTGCTTAGATGAGCAATTAGATGTCTTAATTAAAGCATAAATCATTCAGCAATATTTCCAATGTTAACATCAATTGAACCAAATATACTTAAGAATAATTATAATTAACTAATATCTTAAAATCATCTCTAATGTTCAACTATGAATATACAATTTAATCTTGAACTTATTTTTTCATTTCTTTTTCCAGCATCATGCTGGTATCCCTCTCACCAGTTCTCAGGGAGTCTGAGAGATTTCCTCAGGACTCTAGCTGTTCCTAACAATGCTGCCTTCTGTGGTACTGCTCCTCCCCACTTTGGTACTCCCAACTCTTCCAAGTATCTCATGCTTCTTACCCACTGCTCCTACAACTAACGGGACTACTTCAACATTCTTTAACTACCACAGAATTTCTATTTCCTTTGCCAACTCCCTGTACTTGTGTATTTTCTCTTTCCCTTGCTTTCTACATTCCTGAACTTTGGTACTGGCCCCAAGGGGGGCAGGCACAAGGTCCCCCTAAATACGCCCCTGGTCTTTGGTCCTATTTTATTTTCAATAGATAATAAGTTTAAATTTTACAAAATTCATACTTAATAAGATTCAAAAAATTACTGCAGGCATTCGATATCTTTGTCACTATCACAATGTAATATTAAGCAATTATAAACAACTGATACATGCATTCTGTTTGTTTCATTTTCAATATTGTTCGTTTCTTTTAACTGACCTAAATTCTAAATATCTAATGCTTCTATCAAAGACATTTAATTGGTGTATAAAAACTCAAAACTTTGCACAAAAGCATGACGAAGCATCAGTATATCGTAATAAATATAAAATAATATCTCTGTTCTACCAAATTCATCTGCATATGCTATCGATTTTATTTAAATGCAAATCTCTTCTTTTCCTCAAAGACTATGTTGAATTAAATGAGCGATCACAAAAATTTCTGTTTTTAGATAAAAATTCTTCAAGTATCAATAAAATTGTGAAATAATTTAGACTATGAAACGCGAGTAGAAAATAATTGCAAAAAGTTTAGAAGAAAACTATAGAAATCACTGCTAACAAAACAATGTACACCAGGAGACAGCAACGCACTTCATGCGTTCCAGACATACGAACAATATTGAATATCCTACACAAACAGTTACACAAACATTGATTTTTATTATTATTATATATTGTGTCTATTAGTTTGTAGCTTTAGATTTGTTTATTTTTATTTGTAACTTTTTAGCAAATATATTGCTCTGGCTCTTATCCAAGAAACTCTATTAGGAATAGCAAATAATTTTAATTTATGTTCAGATTTCATTTAAAATGTAAGTAAATATACATAGATAGTAGTATTTAAAATTGATTCTTTTTGTTTATTTATTTAACAATAAATTTGCTTCAACTTTTGTTATTATTATTATCATCATTAAGAGACTTTTATTTAAAAAAAATTCAAATTAGAAATACATTATATTGCACTAATAGAGGCAAATCCTTGCTTGAGTGACATGTATTACAAGGGCAGACAATGTAATAATAAACATATTAATCAATTTTGTAATGTGAATTATGCCTGAAGATGCCTAGTAAAGCAGATCATGTTATAAATTAACTTTCGCATCATAAAGTCACCCTCTTTCTTATTACATATATATATTTATATATACTTCCACAATTGTTATTTGAGCGAATCAAAAATGAAATTAGAAAATGGTTTATAGTTCTGTTTGGAATCTAGTTCATATTTAAAAAACTTAATTTGCAAACAAAAAACTACCAAAAATTTATGAACTATGAATTCCACATTTTAATAATTAATTAATTTTTTTCAAAACTAATCAATAGCTTAAAAAATTCTGCTAAGCATATAACGTACATAAATGTGAATACATTCTAAAATACGACGAAAATAACTTTTTAAAAATTTAATACAATGTTCGAAAAAATATATTTTATAATATGTTAGTTAGATCTCTTAAATTTCCATAATCACCATAAATAGAATTGATTTAATTGAACTATTTTAAATATTTGGTTGGTTCGATATTTGTCAATAAATGAATTTTGACTACGCCTAAAATTGTAACTTTATTTATCGTAATCACTGTTTGTTCACGTGAACATGCAATGCAGAGCAAACTTCGTCCCCTAAACTGCAACCAAATCTGTTCTACTATTCATAATTTTATTAATCAAAAACTTCAAATAATTTGAAAAAATCGTCCTTGTTATAAGAAAATTAATACTTAAAATATAAACTTAGTTATTATTCAGTCAAGAAGATATTATTGGCAAGCAGGATTTCCTAAACAGTCTCATTAAAAAATCTCAAGAATTGTCTCAGCTATTGATTTGAGAATAAATCTGTGTCAAAATCAGTTGACACTCTTTAAATGGTTTTCTAGTTCTTCATATTTTGTTAATACCCAACATCTTCCAGAAAATGTTATCTCAAATTTTCAAACAAAATGTAGTAAATTATATTGTGTTCATAAATTCAATGAATATATGTATGCAGTTTTATAAATAAATTTCTTTACCGGTTTAATGAAAGTTCATTAACAATGCATAATATGATTGTACTGCCAAATAGATATATTATGATTTTTTTAAAAATACGTAGAAGTATTATGTTCACGGTGCAAAAAGTTTTAAATTTTCACACCGTTCCTATTCGATATACATATAAACCTTTCCAATTTCTTTGATATTGTAGATATATTTTTTGCAGAAAAATTGGCTATCAGATAAAATTTAAATCTGTAAAATGCGAGTAGAATATCTTAAATTCAAGTATTTAAAATATTATCTACAAACTATTTTACAAAACGCTGCAGCACATAAACTTAGTCTGAACAAGTAAGAAGTGACAGTTATAGATGAAGACCGCATTCCTGCTTGAGGCCTTTGAATCTTGTGTCACGTTCGTTTTTATCATCTGCTGTGATCGGTCGGCTGGAATGCCAGTCCCCAATGGTCATATATCCTTGCTCAAAGAGTGGATGATATGGCAGATTGTGTTTAAGTAAATATCTATGCACATCTCGGTTGGACCAATCAATGATTGGCAAAACTTTGTATCTATTGCTCTGATTGCTAATGCGAGGTAGTTTAGCTCTATGCTGGGTTTGCTGGCGACGAAGTCCAGACAGGACAGCTTTTGCTCCCATTAAATTCAAAGCATTTTTCATTGGAGTTACCTAAATTTAACTCTTAAGACATTGTATAAAGATACTTCAAACTACTATATACATATGCAATCGAGAACCAATCATCTAATGACATCAAAAACCAATTTAAGCACCAGATAGAACGCTTCTTAAATAAGGAAAGTGCTTCCATAGTTTTTAAAAACTTATTGACGGGTATTGCAAAAAATGTTAGAAAATAAGTTTGATATATATATATATATATATATATATATATTTATATATCTATTACCTCCAGCATTAGAAATTAGTCTAATAAAGTATGCTTTAAAGTATATTCAAGGCGAACTTTAATATTCGGAAATATACATTATTATGTAGTAAAATTGAAAAATTACTTTACGAATAGTGTCGTATAGGTTAAGGTCATCGACAGAATTGCTGGTGTAAAGCTTTCCAAACATCGCTTCCATGCGAGCAGGGCTGAGTTCAGATTGTACAAATTTTACTTTCAGATTCAATCGTTCGATCAAATCCGCAGCAAACTGGTATGTTTCTGGTGGAAGGTATCCAGTGTCAACAAAGACAATTGGCACATCTGGGCAGATTGTTGATACCAGATGAAGCATAACCGCAGATTGAACGCCAAAACTCGTGGTCATAGCAAGTGAAGTGCCAAACTTTTTGTATGCCCATGCAATAACTTCTTGCGGAATCAAGTACTACTACTAAATGACTTATATTACCAATTTAAATGGCGTACATAAAAAAATAACTAAAATTTTACAAAGTTGAGTTTCTCAAGGTTGAATGCTACTTTGAAATTAAATTTCATTTTATTTCTTTTACACCAGTTATTTAGGCGATCTATTTGACTTTGAATATTATAAAATTGATTATCATAAAATATGTATACATATATCATATATATATAAATGACTGATTAGAATGTCGAAACGCTCCTATAATAAAAATTTTTACTCCTAATTCAAATATTAATATATATATATATATATATGTCAATTTAGATGTTTTTTATTCTGGCTCCTAGATGTATTTCAGTTTCTCCGATGTATAATTTTTCACAATAATCACATTGGTATTTATATATAAGGGAAGAAAATAAATTATTTTAATGCTGTTAGATGTTCAAAGTGACGTTAATATTGTTATTATCTTTGTCTGCTTTAGTTTGGTGTCATTATTATAGCTTTTTTATTACTTTAATGACTTGGTTAGTGTAATAGGGAAGATTCAATTAAATATACTATATATTCTTAGTTTCATCAGTGGCATTTTCTATTTGGTCTTTAGTTTGCTTATTACATAAAAACATATCATTCGAGAACTTTTTGATAAAGCTGTGTGGATAACCATTTTTTCTAATGTATGAAAAATGTTTTCAATTGCATCTGTTAAATGTTTGCAATTTGATGATGTTAGTTTAGCATCATTAAATAACTGAAGCAGACAAAGATAGTACCAACATCTACATCATCATCATCATCAGTTCCAAAAATTTTAGTTTCTTCCTTAATATATAAATATCAATGTGATGATTGTGAATAGTCATATATCGGAGAAACTAAAGGACATCTAGGAGCCAGAATAAAGAAACAACTAAATGGCCAGCTAAAAGTTGCTGCCACTGCTTCTCTTCAAAAACTTCCTTAGCAAGTTTGCCTCTGATAATCTTGGCTTCTCTCCACTCTGATACTTTATAAATTTTTGCTGCCTCTATTGCTAACTTGCTCTTTCTGAACCTAGTTCTTTTATAGAATTCTATATTCCTTCCTTGAGTACTGCTTCAACTTGCAGATCTACGAATTCTGCGGCTTTTTTCACTTGTTTTACAACTTCAGCTTCTGCTCAACTACTCTATCAATTTGCTGATCAGTTGTCTCTATTTTTGCTGATACTTGCTCCATTTTTATGTGATTGTGAAAACTTTATTATTTTGTTGTAAACTATATTTCTGAATCTAAATTTCTTCAAAAAAATTACACACTTTTCAATAAAAATTCCCCCTTTTAAAATGTTTTATATTAGTAAATATCAGGTTTAAAACCCAAGGGATCAACAACGAACATTTAATGATTCTGCATATGTAGATAGTCCTCCCAAACTAATTGAGGCGTACCGTGCTCAAAATCAGAGATCGCGGTGTAAGAAAATCCATGAGGCGAGACTCCTATTCTCGATCTTGCTTGGTGTTATGATTTTTGTTAACTTTATTAGTTCTTGAGTTATAATTTTTTATAATTGTTTCGAGAACCAATACATATTTCAACAATTCCTAACCTGCTTAAGATTACAACGATGCTTAACTCTGAAATGTCATAAATAGGGCGACCCAAAAGTCAATAATGTCAAAATATAGTCAAAAGTGGCGATTTCTGGAATTGAGTGAAATTTATTCAATCAGTTTCTAGAAATTGGTTATGTCATAGAAATTAGTGTTTTTCTCACAGATTCTATAGTTCTAAGAAATACGCACCAGTAATGTCTATTAAATGGCTTAACTATATATATATATAAATGAAGGCTGTGCTATTTCAAAAGTCTTGCGATAAAAACACAGGCTTCTGTTTTCAGCTTTACATGTGTTAATAGTTTTACAGGATGCCAAAGCATGCCAAAACCGACAAATTGAAGCTTATGGAAATTGTGCGCGACTTTTCAATTGAGTATACAGAAACCATGTATTGGATGTCGAATAATTAAATATCTATGTCCTAGACAGAACATCGTTTCGGGTCCCATTAATACGAAAATATTTTATGAATATATGGAATTATAGGGAAATCTATGCAATACTGATGCAATGATAGTAAACGACCGACATTCTATTTACAGTTATGCCATAGTAAAAATTAATACGTATACGTGTTGTAGGATTACAATAATTCTGATAAATAAGTCTTAATAGGATTTCAAATTTGAAAATGTAAGAGAACATTAGGTTATCCTATGTCAGCATTGACATGAAATACAATCTCCAGAGAACACAAAATGAAAAGGAGTTTAATCATTCAAACCACATACATTGTTGAAAATCACTTTACTGATGTCACTGTCTTACTAGGAGTTGTACTTTCATGCATGATTTTACCTCCCTGTCACAAAGCAATAATCCTACTATTTGTAGACAGCTAACATGAATGTGTTCTGAGCTAGATTCCTGGAATATACATGTATATGAAATTTTAGTTAATTAGACTAATCCAATGGTTAATAAGGATTTCTCGAAAGAGCAATATGGAAGTGTAAATAATTATTTATTGTAAATATTGTTTTGAGATTTCAAGCCTTGCCTATTATGAAAAACATTCATTAGTACTTAATAATGAATTGAAACGTAATCTACATTCAAACAATAGTCAATATTTGTGGTACCTAGTGATTAGTAGTATCGGTGACTACTGCACTTGTGACTAAGTTGCTTAGTATCCTTTTCTTAGAAAAGTGTTTGATGTAATTTCTAATAATAAGTGCACTTGAAGTTTGCTAATATTAAATGCGATCACACAAAGTTATAGAATTAACGGACAGCTAAGCTTTACGCACTGAATAAGCGAAATATTACTTAATGATGCTAAAGCGTTCAAACACTTAATTTAGAAATAAATTAATTTCTATTTTGTGCAGGAAGAGTTTACATAATTTGAAAGTAAAAAAATTTGTTATTTACAAATATTATTTAATTATCAAAATTACATATCTTTAGTTAAAAATGTATATATACATTACATATATTTAGGGTGACAAAAAGAAAATAAGACAATCAAATTTTTATTTGACAAAAACAAGCAGTAATATGAAGCATGTGTTATAATTCATATATCATAGTCTCCACCAGAATTAATGACCAGCTGACGCCAATCTATTAACTTCGCAACTTGCTTTAGAACTCTTAAGTGCACTTCAGAAAACGCAACGAGTCCTCCAACACTGCATATTTATCATCAAAGCTGATCCGGTTGCGATGATTTTTTATAAACCCACCGATGACATGAGTTGAAATTAGAGAGTATGGTGGTTGCCATAGTAGTTCCATGTCACTTCTGTTCACACAACATTGTCCATTTGAAGAAGCAAATCACTAAAGTGTTGGATCTGTGTGCAGCTTTCTCCATTTCTCTCTGCTAGAATGCAATAAATTCTCAAAATATGCTAAATCAACTCCTGTTTTTCTAATATAAAACTTCTCGTTTGGAATTAGCATTACAGACAGCATGGTCTTCTTGTTCATCAGCCTTTTTTGTTGAACAGCTGATCTTGATCATTTTCAGGCACCCAGAATTTGTTTTCTGCTTTGGATAGTTGTGGGTGTCGTCAATGGAGAAATAATGATATATAGTAGCACATGATTGGCAATTATCTGAATACAATGTGAAGAGTTCACTATATATGTTAGCTGCTGATTCACCAACCTTAATTGGAGTTGATGCATAAAATTTGAAATGATATGATTCATCTCACTGCAGTGATTTAAATACCATACAAATATTCTAGACTAAACCAATAACATAATGATTAAATAAAGCAATATTTTAATATATATATATATATATATATATATATATATATATATATATATATATATATATATATAATGCTATTGGACTCAATTTGAATTTTGCTATAGTTTCTTAATTAAAATGAGCATGGCCAAATTTTTTAAATGAATTTTACTACCACAGTAAACTGTATTGAAATAGGCATACAGCTAATTTTTGTAGGTATATATTCAATACAGTAAATGTATTTTAAATTCAACTTTTTTTGGGTCCTTAGTACACCTTTATTAAAGATATCAATAATTATGTCTTTGCATCGAAAAACAAACACTGACTTCTAGAATTGCGATAAAAACTATTTTTGATAATTAAACATCTTAAAAAAGTGATTATACAGGATTGGCAATAGTATATTTGGTCGCCTTCATGGAATATGAGTGTAATGTTTTGAAGCTGCGCTG
>CABFPE010000138.1:529567-557990 GCA_900660155.1 Hofstenia miamia | reverse complement strand
GAGTAGAAGTAAGTGATAAGTGTAGGCTGTGTGTGATAGAAGCACGGAGGCCAGACATAGTAGTGATAGACAAAGAGCAAAGATTAGGAACAGTGATAGACATAGCAGTACCAAAGGATAGGAATGTAGAAAGCAAGGAGAAAGAGAAGATAGACAAGTACAGGGAGTTGGCAGAGGAAATAGAAAGGCTGTGGAAACTAAAGAAAGTTGAAGTAGTCCCGGTAGTTGTAGGAGCACTAGGAGCAGTGAGTAAGAAGCATAAGAAATACTTGGAGGAGTTGGGAGTACCAAAGCGAGGAAAGCTCTCAGACTCCCTGGGAACTGGTGAGTTCCCCGAGCTAGGAGGGATACCAGCATGAAGCTGTGAGATGCAAGAATAATAATAACTTAAATGGAAATATTGTAATTTTTTTGTGATCATTGCAATTAAATTGGATTAATAAAGACTAACTAGTATCAACACATTTATAATGGTAAAATAAATAATTTCTAAATCTAAAAGAAAACTAATCAACAGCACGAATAACTTAATCAAAAATAAAAACTAGGGCTTTGGATTTATAGACATTTTATCATGCATTTTATGGCGACAGGCTTATACATTTTCATCTAAAGCATTTGATGTTATGCTTGTAAATATTGTTTTTGCGATTTGCATAAAACTGTTCACTTGAGAAAACAGAATCCTCTGCCACATTTTAAACAGATTTTTTGCGCAGAAAGAGAAAATTATCCAGCTAAATTTTTCACCAAGACGACGTGCCGTGGCACGATAGTCACATGATTATAGATTTTTGCAAAGAGCCTCTTCTCATCGAGTTATTGGTCGTACTTTTTTCATTCACTGGCCCGTCAGTTCACCAAGCCTATTACCATTAGACTATTTTAGTATTCGTCTTTGTTGAAAGATAGAATATACATAACTGGCCAATAATGAGCTTGCACAACTTAAAAAATATATTACAACCGAAAGGAAGCAATAATAAAAAGGATAAAATTCGCAGTAAACAGGGCAATGCTGTGGTTTGTTATTTGGGGTTTCACAGAAAGAGCTCGATTTAGTTTAAGTGGCATGAGAATTGGAAGTTATTTATGCATATTATAAAATCTGGTTTTTGTTATTTTTGTATTTGTCAATTAGAAATCCAAATTGGAAAAGTTTGAAAAATATTTAAAACATCGGATTTTGAAGCAAAGTCGGTTGATTGGAAATTTNTAATTGAGTGCGGAGGAAATTATGTCACGCCAAATTAACTTATTTGTTTTCCGCGTTGCAGCATTAATGTTTACTATTTTTCAAATGAATATAAATCTTGTGTCTTTTGTTCGATTTCTCTAAAAGTTTTACAGAATATCAATTATGCGTGTAAATATATTTATGCAAAAAATTATTAAAATTGGTTCATAATTAGCAAAGATATTTAGTAGGGCTCATTACTTCTGGAACACCGTAATATTTTGCTACGCCACTGGTCGTGGCTGGGGAAGGAGGCATGGCAGCAAATTTCCAAAATTTTCATGAAGCCCATTTGTTTTAATTTTTTTTACGAAAACGTTCCTTAAGATAGATTTTCAAAAAATTCAAAAAAGCACCACATTAGTTTTGCAATGAATCTCAAACTATAGATACCCAGCAGTTTTTAGATCTCTAATCAAACTGTTAGTGAAACTATATAAACCCTTAACATCCTACTGTAGCAATCAGGCTTCATTTGGTTTTTATCACATGTTCAAATATTTTTCACTAAACCTATTAAGAAATTGGGAAATACGTGGATATTTACACATCTATGCTCCTCGGGCTGGTAAATATTTATTTATGATTGAAGTACGCTAAAATCCATGTTGTTTTTTAAGAAAATGTATTTTGTAAAAACTTTCAAATTCTCCCTATATCCCTTAATGCTTAGGCGGTAGTGTTAATGTTCATGAGATCAGATATTGTTTTGCTTTCTGTAGATAGAGGTGTCAGAGGTGACTTCAAAAAAGGTGAGTCTCAATGGTTCAAGACCTAGAATAGCTTTACACAGCAATGAATGGCGAGATAATCTTCGATCGTGTGTTTGCAGATTTGAGATGTTCTTATTCATTCGTAAATTATTGGTTATAAAATTTAGACATTGTGAGAAATGCCTGGGTTAAGTTGGGCCTATTTTTGAAAACCAGTTAAAACTAAACAGTTGTAAAATATTTAGCTTTGTTTGGGAAGTTCTTTAAAGTTTCTGATCGACCTCAGATATATGTCTAAAATTCATTAATATGTTTGTATAAACATTTAGAGAATGTATTTTGAACCTGCTATTTTTCAAGCATATTATAAGATTAAATTCATTTAAATAACTCAAATAATGGTATTATACTTTCATTATTACATTGCAAGAAAGTTTGAAAACAAAAACCATAATATTTAGATCACATATATTTTAAATATAGGTAAATTTGTAAACTTTATGACGTTGTGTTTTTATATTCCACACACGTTGTGCTGTGTACACAAAAACACATTTTTGTTCTTACTATCAATACATTTCAACCAGGTTTCCGCGTTTTGCAAATTGGGTTTCCATCCATATTTTAAATAAATTACTCATACTTAGTTACATAATTTTTCAAGCAGCAGAAATTAATGTTAGAAAATTGATTTGGTCTTCATTTTGCTTCAGTATTAAATTGTTTAGAATTAATCCAATTTTGATGAGAAATTCTTTATAAGTATGATTTTCTGAAAAGAGCATGCATGATAATGCTTCAGTATACACGATTTTGATAAATTTCCATATTTAGCACACCTAAAACTCGTCTTGACAATGATGATCACTAACATTCAATATATATATTGATTCCCAACATAAACGTTTATAGAGTGTAATGAAAGCAGTTTATATAATTCCACAACAATTCTTCAATTTGCTTTAGTAAACGAAATTAGCATGTCATTTTCATTAAAATCCTTTGATACTTCTATACTTTTTTTATTTTAAGTCTTAGAAGAAGAGGAAATATGTATATTCAAAAATTGTTTGAACAATAAAGAATACTAATAACAATTCTGAAAGCATCAAGAAAAGAAATACCAACAAATTATAATAAAACAAAACAAGGAATATTTACAAATAATAATGATAATTAACTTGAAATATGGCGATGTTAGTTTCTATGCAATAAAGTAATCAGGATTGTAAAATTTATAACCTCGCCATTTCAGTCTTTTTATATTGAAGGTGTAAAAGTATTTTTTAATATCAATCTTGAAGTTTTTTAATATATTTTTTTGATATATTTTGGTATTTCATTCTATATATTTATAGCTGTATCAAGAAATGATTCCATTATTTGCTTCTTATACCTAATTGGTTCAATTAAATGCATTATTTTTTTGTTTATTTATTATTTTTGTGGTTAGGCTCTTTACTGCGCGACGCCAGTTGCTCCAGCAGCAATGCCTACATGGATGAAGTTAGACAATATATACATATGTATTGAAAATAGATTTCCTAAGAAAAAGGCATGATAAAAATATTAATTGAAAAACATCTAGATTATGAGGTCAGATACACGATTCGGCTCTGGTTTGTACCATGCATGTTGACGGTATAATAGAAATTTGGGAAAATTTCAACGTAAACATTTACTTGAAAATGATTTACAAATATTTATATAATTTCATTTTGTATAAAATTACAAGTCAGTTCAAAAATTTGAAGTAGATTTAAGGAACATCTATGCCACGGCATATTTGCGTAAATTATTGAATTAACGCAGACGAATTGATAGGTTTGAAATTTTCTCAGAGCCGACAATGGAAGGAGAACAACCAAGCCTTTTTCTGACTTCAGCTTGTTTGTCATCGTCATCCATCGCATCGGACTCGGGAGGTGATGTTGAAGCTCTTTGGTCCTCTATAGTTTTCATATGCGATTTGAATTCTTCAACATTTTCCATTCTTAACTCAATACGGGTCGGCGGGCGGCGTAAAGCCATTCTAAAAATAAACAAAAAATAATGCAGTATAGTAAAGTGATGGATTAATCATGAACATTGAAAGAGATCTGGTTCTGAGCTTTGGGATTATATTAGTAATAATAATATAACAATAATAATGAATGACTTTAGTTAGCCACTGAAGGCATACACTAAAAAATATTAAAAAAATATAAATAAACACAGGAAAATTTTATTACATATAAAATTGCATATTTATGGACACATCACAGCGGACTTACCCAACTTGTTGTTTACTGGAAACAGCGTAGAATTATCATTTTCTCCTTGATCACTTAATTCTCGAAATATAAAATTATTATAATTTACATGACAAATAGAACATTGATATAAATTCTTAGGAAAAAACAACTTTTGTATTATTTTCTGAAAGTTCACATTTGTTGATTTTTTATCAAACTCCAATTTAATTTTTTTAAATTCAGTTATTCTGTTGTCAGATTCCCAACAATCTAAACCTAAACATTGATTTGTTCCTTAATTAAATTGGAAAAGCATAACCTTTTTTCTAAGTCTTTCACGTCCTTAATTTACCAGAAATATCCGCAGGTCACTTGGCGATAGTTACTAAATCGACGTTCAAGCATGACTTTGAAAATGTGAAGTTTGATCAAGATTAAAATCAATCTGCTAATTGCAAAGAAATTACGGCCGAAAATGCCCAGAAATTTCAGCATTATTCGAGTACATACTATCTTGGATCTGGTTTTGACTCATCAATTTGTGAAACAAAGGAACACATGTTTAGGATAATAGCTGACCAAAACAGGAGATAGTTTCATGAAAAATTGCAAATGCAAGTGAAACATTCCCTTTATTCTTACAATAATGAATTACTTTGTAACTTGCGGTTCCAAAAAATAAAGTCCATAATATGGCAAGCCAAAAATAAATGATTATATTTCGTTCTGCTTCCCCACAAATGAATTTTTTAAATAAAATATATTATGGCCGAAACGGTAAATTCAAAGAAAAATATAATCAAGAGAAATGATAAATTACAAAATTTCGTGTATACATATGTACATCCATCAAATTTGTATTGACATATAGAAAAAATCAGCCCTCAGGGTATTATGTTGTTATTACGTTCAGTGACTGGTCGACGACTCAATATTGTTGAGGATTTCTTTGGATCAAAAGTATGTAACGAATTATGCTTTACGGCATGCTTATTCTAAAAATAATGGTTATTTTGTATTTTTTTTCTATTTTGTGGTAATTGGGGACAAAATCAATCACTGAAAGTTTCGAAGGACCGTTAAAATGTGCATCATAGCTACTATTGATCAACATGTTTAAAATTTAAACATTTTTTAGATACTATACACAATCAACTTTGATTTTTCCTTAAGGCGCTTTAGTTTAAGTTACATTTAGTGTAATTGTACTTTTCTAAGAGTTACTGTACATAGCCGCAATACCAAACTTTTATATTCGATTATATATACATAGAATCAATAATTGTTAGGTAATGTATTCTTTGTTTAAAGACAGTAAAGTGAAATAAATATTTATAATTTTGTGATCAAAACTAAAGTATGTTCTCGATAACTTCCTAGTCTTGAAAATATCAGTTTTGCAGACAATTATCGAAATGTTATTAAAATTTGATAAAAACATGTACAATTTACTCTAAAAATTAAAATTTTATTATTTATATAAGCGTGTAGAAATAAAATAAAATTTACAAAAAACTAAACTCTCTCAGAAATGGATTATATTTTATTTTAAGAACTTTTAGGAATATATTTATATATTTAGAAAGTTTATTCTGATATCTAGCTAGCTATACCATTTCCCATTCTATTTGGCACTAACTTCATTCTATTTGGCAGAATCACAAATATATTTAAAATTTACACAACAGTTTTTTTAAATTTCTATATAGTAAATTTTACTAATAAGGTCTTTCTGTAAAGTTAACACCAGTTATCATTGTTTTTATTATCTAAAACGTACCCAATTGTGTGTTACCAACGCCAGGTGTTTATAGATTGAGGACAATCCTTGCATTACATTGGTTATGTTTGTGGAAAAACTTTCAGCAGTATGAATTGAAAATCTTTAAGTCAAATATTTCAAGACACTTAGATGCATTTCCTTTTACGCTAAAGACAGTGCGCTTTGCAACTGAAATAGCAATCACCTTTCTGCACAAAGCATAAGGTAAACCATTTTTGGAGATAATCCTAATTTATCCATTCTATTTATGGATGAAAGCAACATAAACTTTCATATTTCTCGATTAAAAGATCAGTAGTTCTCTTAATGGGACTCGTTGCAATGTTCCAGTCATAGCATATAAAGGATCAAAAATCCACATGATAAGATAAATCGGGTCATTTTGAAGTTCAGCGTGGCGTCAGTACACGAAGAAATGCTTGGGAAAGGCACATAAACTGCATAGACCTTCAGCGATGTTAGTTTTGAACATTGTATCTGGGCATAGCCGTATTGAAGAGATTTTTTAGATGAGTTTAAAAATAAAAAAAATTTTGCGTCGTGAGCCCATGTTAAATACCATAGACAATGAGTGGTCTGTTACTAAAGCAGAAGTAAAGAGAAATATCTCAGAAAGGTATGTTGAAATATTGAATACGGAACTGAGCGACTAAGTCCTATATGTTTAATTTTTGCATGATTAAGCGCAACATTTATATGAAGAAGCAGCGTACTAAAAAATTATTCATGGTCATAAGTTTAGATCTAAATATGCTATATTTAACATGTGCATATAAAAAGGGTGTGGATGTCAAGCATTTAAAAGTGAAGATCAATTTTCCGATAAAATGCTCTAAATTTCGTGGAATAGAGCTAGTGTACTCAACGGCACATTAATGATAGCATTCTATGTAAGCATTTGAAATAAAATTACTTAAGAAAGATAATATCAATTACTATTTTTTAAGAATTCGTTTAATCTATAAATTACATATGTTACTTTCAAGTGCAGTTCAAGTTAGTCTATCCAAGTTCAAGTAGTTTTAAAAAAGTTTCGATTTCAATGTTTTTAATTCTAAAAATATTTAATTGTCAATTGTTTATAGAAACTGAAATTTAAAATAATATATTTTACATTTTGAAGTGAAATATCGATCGACTCCGAGTTTTTCAAATCACGTTTTGTAGATAGCACTAAGATTTTCCACGTGGAACTTATTTATGCTGAAATGTATGGCTTACAACTTTATTTGTGCAGAACTTTATCGTGTAGGACTTATTCCTGTATGACATATTAAAACCAGATATAAACTGCATACAAGGTCGGAAAGGATGTGGTACACTTCCACTAGCTCCACGGGATCGAAAAATGCGAGACACATTAATGCCTTAACAATTTTCCTAGGCTGTGGTATTACTCCATCTTTGTCAGATTTCTCATGATTGTGAAAACCTAATTAAACATTTAGAACATTTTAGAACAATTTACTATACTAGTCAAAGTAAAACTATTTTTGCAACTTCGTCCTGTTTTACATTTGCAATTCCAATAGGTAATGCCTATAATATTAAAACTAAGTTTCATTTATTAACCGTAATAATACCGTTTCGAAATTTCTGTTTTTGATATATGTAGCCATCATATGCAGTAATTTGTTACCATGAATTGAATTTAGGTATTCCATGTGTCTTAATTTGGCTAAATTACACCCGTTTATTACAAGTTCAGCGATTCAGCCTAAATATTTAAATTAATTGCCGCCATACTAGTTTTCGAACACTTTGAGGGACACCGGCTATTGCGGTTCATATCAAAGTGTTCGAAAGGCAAAGTGTTCGACACACGATAAAAGACATTATTTTTTTAAATATCATAATTTACACAAGATAAAATAACATCAACTTCTAATTCATAACAATATTTTGCAAATCATATTCGAATTATCTCACAAATTCTTCGTGATTGTAAAATGTTGCCATTACTAACAAAAACGCAGTACTACTATACTTATAGCGCTTTTGTCATGGTGTTTCAACTTTCACATTAAAATAAGTTATTCATATAATATTTAAGCTGTTTGAATGTTAACGAGAACAATAATTTTAAGCATTAAGTTTTTATTTATTAACGCTATGTTGATTTCGAACACTTTGACTGTCGAACAATTTGACTGACACCGGCTATTGCTATGTAGAAAATTGATGCCTCTTCATCGACAGTAATTGGCTTTTAGCGAGATAGAGTGGCGATTTAGCGTACCACCCAAAATATTCAGCATTTAACCTAACATTTTGTTACGTCAGAGGACTCATGCGTATTTAAGCAATATGGTATAGATAGAACCCACCAAATTTGGATGACCTTAAAATCTCACTAAATGTGAACATATGATAGCAAAATTTTTATAAAAAACCCTGTGTGTTGCCCACAATTTCATGGGAAAGTTCATTTAGGTCCTCTGATGTCACAGCAAAAATTAGAGTTTAATACTGAATATCTCCAAGATAAAAAATATTGAAACCCTGGTCGCATACTATACGAAATTTTCTATTGATTATTCCTCTATACAGTAGCATTTTAGCAGTTTGAAAATTTGGCTGAAAGTCCCTATTTTGCAAAACCGTACCCGACTAACGTGATGTTTCGCCAAATAGAAAAACCAAAAAGCGTTTTGAGCAATAAATGATTGGTTATTTTGTATTCACTAAGTCTTTGAAACTAAGTAAGGTTATTTTAATTGAAACCACGTCATTATGTCTTCTTGTCAACGCCGAAGATAAAGGCAGGGGAACATGGACGGATTCAAGATCGCTTGATTAATATTTTGTAATTAGATAAAAAGATTTGACAAAAAAACATCTTCCTCTCAAATTTTCTGCGAGCGTTAAGGCGAACAAACCGTTAAAGAATGTTGTCAATAATTGCAGTGTTTTTTGTCAAAAAAAACATATATTCAAAAAAAATATGTTTTATACAGGAAAATATCCTTTGAATATTTTATAATATATTGTATAGTCCTCGCTGATCTTTTTATTCACAGTCTTTGTAGAACTATTAAGTGACAATATTGCTTACATCGCTTATGAGAGAAATAATAAGATTTATATAAGAAAATCCAGTTTCAAGATTAACACGCGCANCGTTGAAGTAATCAACTGCTTGCCTGATTGTCATACGACGAACAGGCATAGCGCGGCGAAAATTTCAAATGATGTAATGAAAAAGCTTGTACCGTATGCCTAAAGCGCTTTTGGAGAGATATTTCAGTTTGAAAAGATTATATTTGAATTATCAAAGCAATAAAAACCGATTGAAAAGATAGATTGAATTTGAATAATCAATGCATCGCAATTGAACCTGATACCAGTGATAGAATAGTCATAAAGTATGGGACTTCTTTTGAAAATGAAGAAAAGATAACATAGAAATTGCTAAGCTGGAATCACTTTAATTTTAAAAGTATAGCCTAAGTAGTTTGATCAATGATAGCGGAAAAGTGTCTGCTTACAAATGTAAGCAAGTGGCCTAAATCGTGAAAAACGGTTTTAAATTTTGGCCTCAAGAACCAAAATAATTTTCTCTCATAACATAAGCGTAATGCATGAAATTAGACATGGAAAATGTCTGTGGACTCGAAAAAATTTTTTAACTCAGATTAAGAACACCTCAAAATACGAATCTTACAAATGTAAGCAGGTGGTCGTTTGAGGGTTAAGTGACAATATTGCTTACATCGCTTATGAGAGAAATAATAAGATTTATATAAGAAAATCCAGTTTCAAGATTAACACGAACAATGCTATTATTTCAACTACTAATTAACGTATAATAACATGATTTAACGTTGTTTTTGTAGTGAATTATATTTGGCGCGATTAATTGCCATTTGCCTGCATCATTAGTTTTTTGCCTGAAAATGAGCAATCTATTTAGATTGAATGTAATTTTGTTGAGTAGATATATCAGCGAAAAATCTGTCACCATAGAAATGAATAATCAATCATTGTCTTTATTACTCTACATATACTAGGATCTAATCTTCTGTATTTTTGAGGAAATATTAAAGAATGCTTTTCCTAATTTCTGCAGAGGGACTCACTGTGAGAGCCAGATGTCTACGCTTTGCATTTGCTTTCTGCCAGATGAGATACTTAAAATTCGAAGAGTTTAATAGATGATTAAAAGCTGCCTTATTTGCATAACTGTGATCTCTGAAGATTTTAAATTTCCGAGTAGAGGTAACCTTTATGTAGGGTCGATCCATTTTTCCTAAATGATCATAACTAAGCGTAACCGGCAGTTTTAAATCACTTCTAAGTATATAATCGTGCTTTTGTTCTTCTCTGTAATAAATTAGTTAGGGCACATTTTTCTTCAAAATCACCACTATAATGAAATAGTAAATTACATTGGAGATAGAGTACATGCAACGTATTCGGTGGCTTTGTTTATAAGCGGGGCATAGTAGACAACAGCATAGAAATGTACCCAAGAAATTTCAATATCATTTGAACCAACAAGATAAAGCTGCTCTGTTTTGACTTTTGCCAACACACACACACCTCCTTCGTGACTTCTAGCAGGTTTTTCACAATCAACAGGCGAAAGATTTCCCCTTGTTCCATATCTATGATGCAAAATTTTTAATACTTCACTTTGTCGTCATTAAATATTTTTGCCTTGTGGTTCTTAAGATTATGTATTCTAAGGGCTTTTGGATTAGCTACTCTTTCAAGTGGTTTGGATAGGGGCAGAATTTTTTTTTAATATTCTGAAACAATTTCTTATCGCATTTTCTACTACTTTCTCGATATGTTCAGTAAAGAATATTTTGAAGTTTTCAAATAGTGGAAAGTCCACCAATTTTGTTCACAGTGAGAACATTGATAAACTGTTTGCTAGCTGTTGGTAGAAGATACAAGATGACTGTATCGACTCGAGAACACAAAATCTACATTGTATACAACCGTATGCTTCATTGTCATTAGCGCCCTTGCACACTAGATACTTGCTCAAAATCCAATCTGTAATTATCTGTTTAATATGAATTGACTCATGTATCTGAACTTTCTCAAAACAAAGGCAACTTATTTTTTTACAATATGAGTATTTTATTTTTGTGGAAGATGAATTGTTAGATGTAAATATTAAAACTGACCTGGTATATTACCAGAAATGACCCAAAATTAAATCTATCTAAATTCATTGAACCAAAAAAGATAATTTAGCAAGTAGTGACGCAAAAACCATTAGTAAAATACTGTCTAAATTCTTCCAAGTTAATGGATTGTAATTTTATGCATCTTCGTACATTTGCCCTACCAGATTTTCAATATTTAATACTTTTCTTCTTTCAGCTGGAAGACCTTTAATGTTACAGCTATTGATAACGGTTTGAAAAGATCAGCGAACACAAGTATAATTTAAGTTTTTAAAAATATTAGCGAAGTTCTCATGCAACACAGTGGGTTACAATTTTTAAGATTTATGTAGTGATCATGTAGCAAAAAAAACTAAATATATCTAATTTAATTTGGAAATAATTCGCATTACGTATACGTAATATTTCTGTTTGACAATTGGCAGACCAATTGGAGTTTGGGTTCCTCATTTAATATACATATTATTGGCTTAATATACATATTATTGGCTTTTTAATCCTGTAAGACTGCTATGAACATGAATTTTGACTTTACCCTTACATTTATGATGCAGGTTAGGGCTTAGCGAATCAAATTTGAATATAATGTCACTTAATTCACAATTAAATCGAAGTGTTTAACTGTGCTATCATAAGACTACAATAACTGTTTATGGTTTCAGTATGGCTTAAATAATCGATTGAATTCAATTTATGAATGAATCAAATATTTGTTTGATTAATATTGTACATATTCACAGGGTATTAACTCTAACTATGGGCCACATCAAGTAGGTACTGAAATTAATCCTCGTCTTGGCAGAAAGTATTCCTTGAATAGAATCATAGATGTATCATTCGAAATTCATTATTTTATCTTTTATTTGAGCTTTTAAACATCGTATTGATCGTTGTAGGAAAGTAGGAATGTGATCTTAATATTGACTACCTCGTCTTCGCCACAGTTCATTAAACAAAATCTTAATGCCCATAAGCTAAATTGGCTATAGCTAAAAATGTGTCATTTCTGCTTCTTCATTACAGAATTTCTAGTTCTTTTCATGAAAGACAATATTTAGGATCTTATTTAGGGAATTATAAAAGTAGAAAATCTTTCCTTAGTACAATTCATGTGCAGATGTCAAAATATATAATAAATTAATATACTAGCAACGTCTGCATGATGATTGGCAGAGCTTTAAGCAAATGCTGTTGTGCACACGTCTTAATCAATTTCCCTAAGATATTTGAAGAAAACAAGATTTTGTATTATAAAATTTGTTTGATTTTGTAATAAAAAATGTCTAATTCAGTTTCGATTTGCTTTGTTTATTATTGTGTATAATTTTCATTCAATATTTTTTAGGATTACGCATTGCTATGAATTTCATATTTGTTTTCGTATGTTGAATCGACTTGCAGTTTTTTTAATCATAATGAGTGCTATAGACGAAATATAAAACTATATTAATTTTCTCTTTTGTAACCAATTTCAACATGCAAATAAGAATATGAAATATACAGGGTGCCCAGCAAAAAGTCAAGAAATTTGCAAACTCTTTCAAAATCGCTTTATTAAATTAATAAACATAACTAACTGATTAACATTCTAACTTGATTAAATCATTTTTGTTTTATTCAATGCTTCATTTAGAAATAATTTCATAAGCATTAATTATGACTTCTGAGCAAGTGACCGATTTTCAGCGCGAAGTAATTGTACTTTTTAAAACAGAAAACTCGACATGGGGCCTCTCTAAGACTCCAATCTTGTTATGACAGTGATGGCTCACATTTCGAACATTTCCTCTGAACTC
Source organism: Hofstenia miamia (assembly GCA_900660155.1). Classification (NCBI taxonomy): domain Eukaryota; kingdom Metazoa; phylum Xenacoelomorpha; order Acoela; family Hofsteniidae; genus Hofstenia; species Hofstenia miamia. The sequence goes on along the minus strand of CABFPE010000138.1, from coordinate 545,086 downwards.
TTTCATTGTAATATTCAATAAAACATTAAAAAGTTTAATGTTAATCAGTTAGTTATGTTTATTAATTTAATAAAGCGATTTTGAAAGAGTTAGCAAATTTCTTGACTTTTTGCTGGGCACCCTGTATTAAATCTATAATTTTCTGTATTTTTGCTTAGTACTTTCTTAATTAATTTCAAAGTTGAAATTGCTTTATTCAGAATGTCCTCTCAGCGGTTCCTCTATTCTATGCACAATATATTCCAAATCGCCTGCTGCCTTCTATTAGCGGTTATTTTTTGGCGCATATTTCTGCATTGACAATGTGCTTTGTTATATTTCTTATGAATGTTTTATATCTTATCAGTGCTTATTTTTTAGCATATTGGCGTCCTCTTTTTTTACACAAAAAGGTGTACTCCGAATAAGTACTGTTTCTCTTTTCTTGGATTCTAGTATTTACATAGCTTTTTACAGTCCAGCCAGTCCTTTTCATCACAGTACTAAAAAAGCACCACACGCCTCAACCAGTCAAAACATGTATATACAATAGGTACAACTATTTACAACAAGAATTAACGTGATATTAATAAAAAAATAAGAATCTTACCGTAGAGAGATTCTAAAAGGGAACAAAAAGGACAGAAACAGATACTCACAAAGTTAGTCTAAACCGAAACAAACACACACACAAGTACTTACTTTAAAAATGGCGATATAAAAAAAGACAACAAATGGACATGTATCTAAAAAGGGTGGGTTAATAAAATATATGTAAAGTAGGCTTAAAATATATTAAAAATCTTTTAATATATTTAAATATAATTAATGACAGCACTTAAGCCCATGCTACACGAACAACTTTTGTCACCAATTTTTGTTGGCCAACGAAAATCGGTCGTGTAGCACCCCTCTTCCGCAACTCTAATATGGAGAAATTATCTAGACTAAATTTGTTCGTTCGGTCCAACTAAAGTTGGCAACAAAAGTTGTGCGTTCGGCCCAACAAAAACTGTACAATAAAATTGTTCCTGTAGCACCCCTTTCGCCAATTTAGTCGTGAAGTAATTAAATGAGAAAAGTTGTTCGTGTATCAGGGTGCTCCGACCAAGACCAACTTTTTTATCGGAGAAATAATTTTCCAACTTTCTAGTAATTATCATCTTTAAAGATAAATAAACAAATATACAATTTTAAGCTATAATTTCAATCGTTTTCAGAGTTCATTTCGGACAGTAAAATTTAAAATTAGCTAGGTTTATAGAATTAATAATCATGATTTGTAAATTTTTATGTTAAAATATACACATCACTATGTAGGCATTTCTTTTGTATACTTGCGTATCAGCATTAAATTAAAAAAATTAACTCATCAAAAAGAATCCTTTGTAGTAAACAAAAACATTTGTACACTGCGAGTGAAAAAGTGATAAGATTGGGAAGTGTCTCACAGTGTAGATTTGCGAACTCAAGTATTGTTTAAACAGTGCAGGCAATTATGATAGTTTGGTTTAATTTCAAAGTAAACACCATCATTCTTATTTCATCATTCGTGCACAGTGATAATCTGCTCTCGAATGAAAATACGCATCGACGCAGGTTACATACCATCCTGTAGGCCGCGATAGCCTAATAACAATCGTATTTTTAATGTGATTTCATTAATATCAGGCGCGGCTTTAGGGGGAGGCACCCGGGGGCCAGTGCCCCCCTTTTTGGGGATTCTTAATTTTTTGTAAAAGTGTCTTCCTCAAATATTTTTTATGTTGATGTCTGCAAGTTTCATCCGGCAATTTAAGGTGAGCAATGCCTTAATTTGGACATTGAGAGGTTATATTTTACAATGAAGTTTTCTCTTGGAGTTATTTTTGTTTAAATTTCCATTTTAGTTTTCTTGAAACAAAATTGGATGGTGCCTCCCTGTTTTAAATATCTTAAAGCCGTGCCTGATTAATTTAGATAGTTTTTAGAGAGATGAATATGTGCAATCAGTATGAGGAAGTTATTACATTTTTTGTATCCAGCGCCTTGTAGATATTTTAAAATTTTATATCGAAAGCCCGCAAGCAAAAATTTGAATTCTTTGTAGAATGTTGAATTGAGACCATCAAGCCCTGGGCTATTCTTCAATTTCTCGATTGTTTCCTCAATTTCGTATATCTCTGTCCTTTTCCAATTCATCTTTTTCGTCTTCATTGATCTTAGGATGTTTTAATGAGATATTTCCATTTACCGATGGCACTTCTTGGTAAAGCTTCTTATAAACGATTGTAAATGTTTTAATTATGTCCACATTTTTTCTACTTAAAGTGCCATCATTCAACTGCATTCCCTATATTAGCTCTTTCCATGCTCCTTTTAAGGTAACTCTTAATTTCTTTTATATTGCCTTCATTGATCTCATATTCGATGCCTTTCGGCGTCTTCCAGGTAATGTATTTTCAATATTTGTTATTGTTTTTTGGTTAGTTTTATTTTATATGAACAATCTGTAAATACATAAATATTTGTAGTGAATTAACGTTACATAGGTTAACTGTATATGTGGTTCTCGCGATATTCCTTTTACTAAGCTTTGAAGCATAACGTTTGATGCACCATGCTCTTGCGTTTGCCGTTTTTCTTCTTTTAGCATGGTTAATTTTAATTGGGCAATCATAGTTTAAAAATACTGTTATTTCATTTGACTTAATTTATAGGTATACATCATTTTGAATTATTTATTAATTGGTTTGATTTGAATCTAATGAATAGTATTATCCTATTTTATATTTTATTGTTATTACACAGATTAATTAGATTTCAGCTATGCCCCCAATTTCGCTGTCCGACCTCAAAAATTTGAGCGATGCCCAGTTTGCCTCCGCTGTTGGTGGTCTGAAGAAAGACGCCATCATTTCGTTGTTACGCCAAGCGGTCTCTGCTCTCTCTACCTCGACTCCGTCCACCAATGATGGCCCTGGCGTCATATCATCCTTATCTGACTCCCTAACAAAGCTTTCCTCTGATGTTTCCTCTCTGCAATCCCAAATGTTCTCCTACAGTGCTGCTGCCTCGCGTTCTGTCTCATCTCTCCCCAATAATCCTGCTCCGAGTTTCACACCCGTGCTTGCTCCTCCTTCTGCTCTACCGCANTTATATATATTATTGAAAAACATTTGCTACCTAAAGAATTAACATTTTTGGAATTTTTGGTATTCGTTTATGAAATTTTTAATGATTTGATCTTTTTTTAATTTAATAATTTAGTTTCAGAATGTCTCTGTTAGATTTGGAGTGCCTAGATAGTGTACGGCGATTGGACACTAGAAGATTACTTTATCAAGTTTTGAACTTTTTAATGGTAGTTTCTTCAGCATTAATGATGTGGAAAGGATTAATGGTTATAACAGGTAATTCAAATTAAGTTTCGTTGGAGGCGTATTTTGTTTTATATTTCTTCAGATGAATACAAACATTATAGCCTAATCATATTAAACTTATTCATTTTTTAACTGTATTGTGTTCTCAATACAAATTTAAATCTAGAATATAAGTCGATTTCAAAAATCTTTTGTTCAAAATTAAATTTTTTCACGTATTCCATAATCACATTAATTTATAGTTCTTTTTACATATTGTACCATAACGTTCAAGGACGAAGTATAAATTTGTTTTGGGTAAGCTCTTTGAATTAGTATTGCACATAAATACTATCCATCTTACTGCATTGTATAGTAAGCATTGCATAAAAAGAAATTATTCAATACTTAATATCTTGAGTTGTAAGCCAAAGCGTAATCGGGTGTTATAAATTATTTCGGTTTATAAATACTTTTTTTAAATAATATTTTGAATAACATTAACTCACCACACGAAATTTTTTGCAAAAAATTGAAGTTATTTGCGTTAAAATGATGCAATAATTGTGACTATGTGTAATACTAAGCATTTTGAATTCATGACTGCATTATATTTTGTAACTGGTTCAAATGTTGCAGCTATACATTTGACATACTAGGAATTAAGTACCAGCACTTTTTATCTTTTCATCAATTTTGGTGATATTAATGTCATTGATGACTGGCAAAGACATTATCTTCACTACTAGCTATTCAAATGAGATTTTTTATTCTGCATGAAAATTGGTTCTGTTATTCTACCACGAGACATGATTATTTTGACTTAGAATAGAATTCTGATACTTATAATTCGATCATCAATCGTGATATTCAAACAATAATTTAGCTATATTTTATCAAGATTTTGAAAATGAACATTATTATCTTTTACTTTAAATTTTTTCCTGTAATTGATGTTTAATAGCTGTAATATTTTTGAAAGTCTCAATTCCTTAGAATTTTTATCTATAATGGATTTGCGATGTTTGTGTCGATTATATAGGAGTCTATTGTAATTCAGACATTTACAAATTGGCTGCGAATATCATATTCTCATAACTTAGCTATTCTTTAACTAATTCATTTCAAATTTTTGCACATTGTACGTAATATGTAAGTTTTAGTTGTCACCTTACAGAAAATGTGTTGACAGTTTTGTAATTACAGGTTTAAATTTAATCACCTTTGTAGCAATTTTTAGACTATTTTCTGTCAAAAACTTTTGGTGAGCAATTTTTGTGTAAGTTATTTTTCCGAATAAAGTTGGCACAACAGGTTTATTTAACGATAAAAAAACGACAAACAATTTTTTACACTCTCATTTGGAATTTTTTAAAGAATTCAAGGAAAAGTTTTAAAAAAAACGTCATTCACCGCAGACTTCAACACATCCATGTCGTTTTCGATCCCCTTTACGATGCTCTTGTATTCTCTGATAACGTTCACATGCATCTCAAGTGTGATTTCCTGGAAAGCGGCTTGAATACGCTGTTTCAAGTCAAGAATGTCACTTGGTCATATGACGTACACTCTGGACTTGATGAAGCCCCACTTAAAGAAGTCACAGGATGTCAGGTCAGCGGACATGTCCGGCGAACCACGACCCACCCCATCGCTACGGAGAGTGGTATTTCAGCATCTCCTCACCTCGGATCCCCAATGCAATGGCGACTCGGCGTGCATTAACAACAAAACTTTCTTTGTCATTCTGTTGCAGAGCTGGATAGAACTGATTACGAAGCATGGCGTGGTAGCGGTCGCTGATAATGTTTTCATCCAACAAGGGCCTGTATGTGTTGTCATTTCCAATGGCAGCCCAGGCTTTGGTACTTGTTGAATGCAGAGATTGCTGTCACCCAGACCGGATTATTTGGCGCCCAGTTTCGATGATTGTGGCGGCTAACAACACCATTAAGGTGAAATGAGCTTCGTCTGAAGAGGTCAGCAAATCAAGATGCGGAGATTTTCTTCTATGCGAATCAGTCATGTAGCTTCTGCGCCTCTGCATTTTATACAGATGCCACTTCATGTCTTTTAAGACATGGTTAATTGATGTCCGACGTATTGGAAGTGCGATAGCTGCGCTACGAGTTGACGAGTTTGAGTCATCGGTGAAATGCTGCTGAACAATGGTGACATTTTCTTCATTTCGCACTGTGTGTGTCTGATGTTGTTTGGCGTCGAGCACATTGCCATGCCCCATGTGATGGGCGTGCCGCTTCAAATGTTTTTTCTGACGCGGATTCTTCTGCAATTCTTCAAAAACTTCCTCTGCACCACTTAGTACGCTTAGTGGTACACTTCAGTGATAGAAAAGGGCATGATTTGAGTCCAAGTATGCGGAGACGAATGTGAAATCAGTGGCGGATCCAGTATATTTTCATATTGATTGACTTTTATCTATGCAACAGGTTCTAGCGAATTTTCAAAAATGCCAATGTAGTCGACACATATTTAGAGGTCGAGAACCTGTCCCGGCCTCTAATTGGGTAAATCACAAGGTATCAATATCCCTAGGCATTATTATCAATAGATTTATGGGTACATTTTGACCTCTGGAATAAAGCCTGGCATTCGAGGCGGGGAAAACTGAAATTAAAATGCAAATATGAATTTCTAATATTCTATTTCCACTCATAATATATATTTAATGAAATAGAAATTTTCTACTATTTCTCATTGTGATAGGCAAAGGCTTTACGCAATCTTACACACGTACGTGTCCAGTTAATTCCTAAAATAATAGAATAAGCGGTAAATTACAAAATCACTTTGGGTCATAGGTTGCTTTCTCTAGTGAATTGTAAGGCTAAAATATAAGAGCTGTGGTATTAACCTTTTCGAGTTATTTGTTTATTTAAATATAGCCTACTAAATATGCATCATACAGTTTTTATAATAAAATTTAAATTACCTAGGTTCAGACTTGAAAGGGTTAAGATGTGAAATTTTTAACATAGTAACACACGCACAAGGACTTTCAACTCTGTAGAGGGACACCATTTCAATTCTAGTTATTTTAAGAAATAAACCTTAACATATCTAAAGCCCTGTTTACTCTGGTTCAACTTGAGGAATTCGTCAAGCGATTTCAATAGCGCATCAACGCGTTTATACCTATTCCTCATGGTGATTTTATTTGACGATTTCAACTGCGATTATCGAGTTTACATTATTCCTCATGTTGATTTCAATTGACGATTTCAATATTGAAAGCTCCTGTTTACATTGGTTCCGCCTTGCTGATATTTATCAAACGATTTAAGAGAATAATAAGCTAACGTCAGTCATTTACTAATTGTCCACCTAAATATATTTTAGCCTTGTCCTTTTTAACTTGAAAAATGGGAGAAATCTGCAACTACTCCAGAGGACACCAAATTTAACCCCATAAAGTCTAATATATGAAGCCTATAACAAAAAAATTTAAATCACTATGATGTAGCTAATACATATTATATTAGGTATTCACAATAGCATAGCATTTAGTGCACACAGATAATTAGGGCATGTGTTATGGGTAAGGGACAAATATGTCCACTTGAGCATACCTACTTGATAGTACACATAAATTAGCTACATCTTTCACAAGTACGAATTTACAACAAATAATACAAAATATAACAAAATACAAACAAAAGTGTTGCATTGAATTCAAAAAGCAGGTTTTTGCGGAGAAATACATAAATGTGTATTCCTTTTAGCACAAATATTATTAATTTTGCTCATGCAAGATGTGTTGTTCAGCGTCCAGTTTTCGACGGCTCTGGAGAAAGGACCTACTGTATCTAGGCCAACTAGCGTTTTTTGGCCATGTTCAGCATCAGTACCTGAGCAAATTCGACTTCTCCGGTGTTTAGTTTGATCTATGAGTTTGTTACCTTGCAACCTTGCATGAGGCAATGTGCAATTGTTGCTTTGAACTCGCATAACGGCATACCAATGTTAGGATGAGCTAAGTAATACAGGTTCCAAAAATCATAAGTACCATATATTATCTCTCGTGCGACTAGATGTTTGAGTGAACATACTTATTCCCTTCTACAATTAAGCAATAATTATATTACTTACCCTTGACACTTCTTTTGCAAAGGGGCTTGAACTGGGACCGGTATAGGTCGCCATCACCAGTTAGTGCAGCTGGCCGATTTTTGGGTGGGATTTTTTTGCATTTTATATTAAATCTATGCATGTATATATATGTATGTATGTATGTATATATATATGTAGACCCTTATGTTTTAATCTAGAAAATTGCACATGGCGATTTCAAATTATTATAAATATATTTCTAACAAAATACAATTTTGATATTTTCTATATATCAATTGTTTGCATACATAGATTTAATTTCTGAACGTTTTTGTTAGTTTAGTTAGTATTTTTCATTTTTATATATAGATATTATAGATGACCAGTTATTAATAATAATAATTTTTAAGTGGTTGCAACAGTAATATCCCATTATGTATTTCTTTATTTTGGCTAGCTCAAGTACAGGTCAACAAAATAGTATATTTAAAAGATATCGGTCCCTGATGACTTCTAAATATTTACATTTTGCCTTGCGTAAATCATGTAAATGTGTGTATGTATATTCCGATCATTCAATTAAAATTTTTTCATGTAAGAGAAAATTTAAGAAATCCTTACATTGATTAATATTCTGTTTATTGAAGCACTTGTAGTTCATAAATTTTAAAGAAATTTTATAATTTAGAAGTTTTTTACCTATTAATATGAAAGAAGAAATTGAAATTTTAATTAGTTTGAAGATCTCAATTGCGAAAAGCGCGTTTACATTTATGTGTCAAGAGGAAAGTTGAACGCAAAATAGATCGAAAATATATTCCGTTCCTCTCCTCCGTGTGCTTTCGGTTTCAATTTTGTGGGGGTTTACTTTGGGCATTTAATGAAATCTTCAAATGAATTCGTCATGAACACACGTAAACGCGAACATGCGCTATTGAAATAGTCAAATGAAATCAATATGAGGGTTAAATGTAAACGCGTCCATGCGTTATTGAATTCGCTTGACGAATTCCTGAAGTTGATACCAGTGTAAACGGGGCGTAATTAATCGAAAATTTAAGATGACAGCAATTTTTAAATTTAGTGTTCACGTTCAACAACATAGTCACATAATCACACTTGCAACTTATTGCAATGGATATGACAATGATCAAATATGATTTTCAAATTTATCACTTCTTCACTCAAAGATAGAGCCTTTGGGATTTCTTGATGGGGATTTTTACTTGGAATGGATGTTAAGCAGAACTCAATTACGCAAACACTTCCCTCATGGTCTTGTTTAAAACGTTTTGAAAAAATGGTTTACCTATTCCAGGGGAGACCTAGACCGCTTTAGCAACTTGCATCGTAATATGAACGTCTCAATATGCAAGTAAAATATTTACATACGAAATACAGGTCATAGTAATATAATCCATAAGAAATAGTTTTTCAACACAAGATAGACAAAAAGTTAAAACACATCATTACACAAACATGGGTAGTAATATGACAGTATAGACATAAACACAAAATATTCCCAGTTAATTTTAGTAGCGCTAATGTTCACTGAGTGTTACATGACTAAACAGTGTTAATAATAGGCACAAAAGAATGAACTAGCACCTAAAAATAAAACTTAACTCTTACGGATAAGAGCAATCCCCTTGGATTCGCCCTTGGAAAAAAGCATTTATAAATAACAAATCAATTAAGCATCGTAGCAGTATTCGCCTAAATAGTCATCAAATCAAAATCAAATTGTAGATGATTGTCATTACGTAAAACCGAATTCGATGAAATTGAACATTTAATATCTTCAATGACAAATGCATAATAATTGAAGATTATAAATAAACCTATAAATATATACTTGTTATAAGCAATTAAAACCACTGATAGATATATGGCCCTGTAAATTTCAGTTTGATAATCCTTTCTATTTAAACAAATTCCTCAACATATTTGACTACGTGTTACACAATAATAGTATAAGGTACTGCGGGCAACATGATCCGGCAGTCATGCTTCTCTAAGCTTTGTTGTGTAAAATAGAGACTTTGTTTAAGTGAATTTTTCACATAGATGTTTTCAAATCCTTATATATTTAAGATTGGCCTACCTTTGTATTTTTTGCAAGGGTGAACACGTTTAACCCAGAAACACTCGCGTAATTTGTTTTTAATGCGTAATTGTAGAATTTGACTTCCGTAACTTCACAGATTTAATATTTTTGTGCTATTGATTTTATATTTTTGGTTTTGTACCAAATATTTTTCAATTGATGCAATTTATTGACTATTACTAGTTTGTATGAATGTTCAAGGCATCTTTGAATGATTTTATCTCATTAAATATTCAACCATATATCTCTCAGAATTTATTTAATAGTGTTAAGTTTACGAAGAGTAACAACCTATTTTTGTAGGAAGTGAAAGTCCTATTGTTGTAGTTTTAAGTGGTAGTATGGAACCAGCATTTCATAGAGGTGATTTACTCTTTCTTACTAATCGCATAGAGGATCCCATCGTAGTTGGAGATATCACAGTATTCAAAATCGAAGGACGTGAAATCCCTATTGTTCACCGTGTTATTAGGTAGTGCATTATGCATTTCATGATTTTAGCCTCTTTAAATTGTATATTTAATCCATTAAAGAATGTTTGGCAAACAGAAAAGTTTAATACGAATATCTGAACATTTTCATTTGAGTTTAGAAGTTTAAGCATTCCGGTCCTAAATACACAGTTTGAATTATATTCTTTATTTTTTAGATTTTTGCATTTTATAAAATTGGAAAACCAGGCATACTTAGACAACCTTTTGTCAACTTTTAATGAAAGAAAATATATATTGAATGTTTCCCTTTTAGGAATCATTGGCCTTGTAGTACTCGGACTATTAAAAATTCGAACTCAAATCAGCTTTCAAAACTCGATCGGAAGGAAAGTCAGGAATATTCGAAATCGAACTTTATGGGAAATTCACTTAAAAATATTGTAAAAAAATCAATTATTTTAAACTTCGGTTTCTCTATCAATTGAAAATATATATTTTTTGACTTGAAAAACTCAGCATTGAGTTAAAATTTGCAAACACACGATTTTTCTTAGAATTTTCTCCAAAACACTCGAACTCGAAATATTGAAACTATAACTTGGATCGTGTAACTCGAATTCGACTGGAAAATCCTGATTCATACAAATAATTTATTTTTTGTTGGCAGATGCGCGGACGTTTTCATTTTATGGGGCTGTTGATGTCGAACATCGTTTTGCTAAAATAAAACTTGAAACCCTTAATAATTTGTTTCAGGAATTCGCTTCTACTACTGTAATCAAAATATCCCATTTCATGTTATTTAGAAAATACATCTAAATCCGGGCAGTTCATTTTGCATATAGCTCTGTCACAACTATCCTGATGGTGGCGGTACTGTTTGGTTCTAAAAGCATTATTTTTCATATTCACTATTCAATAAGTAAAAATTCATTTCCACGATAAATCCGTTTTTTTATTAATTTTATTCTAACTGGTTTCAGCTATTATTTAAATTGAGTAACATGAAATTAATTTGTATTATAAAAAGTTAGTATGTCTGTATAGAGTTCACGATGATGATAAAGAAGGCATGAAGTTTTTAACAAAGGGTGATAACAATCAAGTGGATGACCGTGGACTTTACGCGGAATCGCAACTTTGGTTAAGAAGAAAGGATGTCTTGGGACGTGCAAGGGGTTTTCTTCCCTATGTTGGTATTTTTACTATTCTAATGAATGACTATCCTCAATTAAAGTACTTTGTACTAGCAGTGCTTGGCATTTTTGTTCTAATAAATCGTGAATAGCTATGTTTTGTTGGTTCATCAAAGTGATATTTATTTTTTGTTAAATTTATTACGATTTGTTTTATCTGATGTTGATATTTGTAAGTTTTTAGTAAGGTAAATGTTTTCAGTACAATTTTTATTTATATCCATATTTATTAATTTTCATTTTAAAATAAACAACTAAGTAACTTATATCACGCTTAGAAAAACCTTTTCTAATCATTTGCTCAAGGTACATTGCTAGAATCCTTATTTTTCTATATATATATAAATATTTAGGAAATTGCTTAATACTAACAAAAAAGTTTGTGGTTCCTTCACGATCAATTTAACACCTAGTATTGCTAGTTGAATTTAATAAAATATTTAATAATTTGACTTGCAGAACAAATTGGTACAGTATCTCACCAATTAAATATTTATTTGGTAAAATTTGCTTCATATTTTTTTCTATCTCATAGTTGTTTGCCAGGGTTTGTGCCTTATTGAACGATTAGCAGGTTCTTATCTATATACATTTTTCTGTTATAATTGTTTTGAAATGTTTATCATTTTGCTCCTCAAGAAAATCGGTGAGTTTTGGTTATATTAATATTAAAGTAATTTTTCTGCATGTAGGTATTGAAGTTGGAAAAAGTAAAAAACGTTCGGCTCTAAATTCCGTTTGTTGAGCTATTAGAAGTGGATTGAATGGTTTTAGCACTTATAACGCACTGCTGAGAAATTCAGAAATGAACGCACATTGGAAACTTGCTTGAGCTGGCTGATAGCTTTTACGCTTTTTCCTAATGCAAAAGAATAGCAACACGTGGAGCTTCGGGTGGAAGCCTAAAATCTTATTAACGTACTGGTTTCTGCTGGATATTTCTAATATTGCCAGGGATTAACAAATTCTTAGAAAAATCTTCTGTAATGGACATTAAGTGTTTTAATTTAACTGAAATTATTGATTAAAAAGTTTACTTACTGCTCTGTCAGTGGCGTATTTAAGGGAAATATAGGTGCAATGTTCCCCTTTTAGATTTGCAACATTGATTTTGGAATTTAAAAATAAAATATATCAAAAATTAAGAATTAAAATAATGTATTTCTGAAGATTTAATTGATCACAACTGATATGTTCCTCACCTCTGAGGCTTTGATATGCGCTATTAAACAATTGAGATCTTATCAACTTTGTCAATGTTGATTTTGTCGATTTTTCCCTATCATGTGATTTCATGGACAACAATATTCTATTAAAAAACCAAGAATATATCGCTTTCGATTCTAATACACTTTTTTTATAAGAACAATGAGGCTCAAAAAGGTCAAAAAAATAAGAACAATTTAAGAACAGTAGTGAGGCTGAAAGTATTTAAAAAGTAGTTTTTTTGTTTTGATTTTTTCAATGAATAGTAACAAAAGATACTTATTTACAGTTCCAAAAAATTTTAAAAATGCAAAACGAAAGAAAATAAAAAAAAAGGGTTTTTCGTTTTGCATATGTATTTAATGCACAAAATAAAATAAAAAATTCAAAAGTCAAAATGACATTTTTTCTTTGATGCTACTTTTTGCCCCCCCTTTATGTTTTGGAAATTCCTAGAGAAAATTTTTTTTTTTTCCTTCTTTTTTTTTTTTTAAACAAAAAATCTCTCGTCATACATAGTGATACATTTCTGTGGGATTATAAAAATATAAGGGATGTGGTAGATAATAAAAATATAAAGTAGTTATAGCAAAAAGAATCAGTGGCATCTAAAATCCTCTAAATAGTAAAATAAATAGCCAAAACTTGTTTTTAACTTAGAAAAAACAAGAACAATTTAAGGTTCGAAATGCCAAAAAATAAGAACAGCTGAGCCTCAGCAAAAATTTACTGGTTCTTATAAAAAAGTGTAGTATAGAATTAATATTGCATTTTAGAGTGATGTTTTCAATTTCCTTTTTTCGTTTCTACTTTTATTATTCCTGGGAATTTTATTCCTCTACAAAACCATTGTCATTAAAATGTTTTACAAAATATTTTGTTCTCTATTTCGTAGATTTTACAAAAATAACTAATGTTCTACATGGGAGTTTTAATTTATAACTGTAATCTTTGGTGTTTAAGCTCGGTTGTAAGCATTATTTGAAAATTCTCAGTAAAAAACGTGACCATGTTTTGTTTAATATCCTGGTTTCGAAATAGAGTCCACACTGTTTAGATGATCTGCAAAACTTCAAGTAGTCAAATTTTCTTTAGTTCTAGATATTTATCTTCTGGTAAAGATTGGTACAAAATTAATCAGATTTTTCCTTCAAATCTGTCAAAAGTGTAAACTATAAGAGCTATTAAAAATTTTACAAACAAATTCATTTTATCTTTGTGCATGCTAACTTGGCTTCTAAAAGACAAATGTGTACTTGTTTCTCGGCCTCATTGTTACTAATGCTTTCTCAGAACATTCAATTTTCCCTGTACATTTCAAAATGGCAAATAGAACTTGTGATAGGCAATCCTAAAAATTGCCAATTATGTAGCAATCTTTGTAATATCAACAATTGGGTTTTTGAACGTTTACTAACAAATCAAATTAATGAGCACTTAAAAAATAATATTTACTCTACATGTTATACGCAACGGCATACCTGCTTAGTGAAGACTACATTGGATATAGTAGCAGAATAATAAAAGAACACGAAACTAAGTCAACAATATGTGAACACCTAAGAAAATTTGGATTAAATTATGACATAAAAATTTTAAGTTCACAATTCCATAAAATTTCAAATTAATCGAAAGTATATACATAAGATGGCCATATCATGCTTCTATCTGAGATAGTCGGGTCTAGCGAGCGCGCTCTACTCGATACAATTAACAGTTCTCAGTTTATTGGAGATTTCGATTGGCAAAAACGCATCACCGCCGCTAAGTTAGCTGCACCTTTTGCCACATTATCAATGGATGACCTCAAACTACACTCCCTACTTTGGAAAATCTCAAATATTGAAGAATCGCCATCCCTTTCAAAAGAAACACGCTCACCACTAGTAACATCAAACACTAATTGCACGAATAGCGACAATGTTTCCGAAACAAATGCTCCAGAAAAAAAGTGAAACAAACCAACGAAAAGTCAAACATATCAAAGAAACTTCGGATACATTCATAATTGGAACATCAATGTATCGCAATTTGAGGGCAAATAAACTTGTGAAAGATCACGATGTCACGATTCATTCATATCCTGGAGCTACAATCGAGGAAATTTCAAACATAATTTATAAATACCCACAAAGGAACAATATAAAGAAGGTGATGATCACTGCTGGAAGAAACGACGTCATGCAATCAAACAAGAATTTTACACCACTTTTCGAAAAATTGATTACTGCCACACGCCATTCCTTTCGAAACGCAGAAATTACATTGGGCGAACTCGCACCATTTCTATATATTAAAACGTTTAATAAAATTTCATCGGAAGTCAATGTATTATTACATCAAAATGCAAAACAATTGCAGTACAAGATCTTCGAAAATAACCGTTATTTTTACAAGGGTGCACATGTCAATGCAGATCTATTTACACGAGGAGGAATTCATTTCTCTGAATCTGGATATGCTATATTAGCATGATGCATTAAAAGTAGTAATATAGGGGCAACTGCCCCTATATTACTACTATTAAAAGCTATTTTGCAAATGCAAAGCATCCTTTGATCTACGGCCGCACAATTTTGCCGCCAAAGTCACTTAATTCTTATCAATCATATCGACCAGCGAATACACGTATGCCACCGCAACATCACAGGCAATCACGTACCTTGCACTCACCAGCAACGATTAATCAAGGACGCCACGCCCCGCACCCGTAAACGTACGCCGAAGTCCTTTCAACTACACCGCCTAATCATTTCTCACCTTCCGAGGTACTAAAGCTCCGACGCTTATTAACTTTTTACTAAGCGGTATGGATTTATTTATCTTTGTAAATCTAAGACTACGGGTAGTTCACCAACACAAATTTTACTTAAAATCTAAGTTTGCAACTTTTATCAGCATTTTTCCAATAACAGATATACCTAGAAAAAATCCCTTCAAAGAGCTTTTGGCAATTTTGGTTTTAAAATTTCTATTATTACTTATACATGGAATCGAAGCAAATCCTGGTCCTTTGCTCAATTATGAAACATATCTAAAAAATTTTTCATCTAAGAAAGATATGATTAATTACGTTCATTTAAATGCCCAGAATTTATCTAATAAAAATTGCGATTACAAGTCACTTATTAGCAATTTTTATGAAAATATAGTGCTAGCCATTACTGAGACATGGTTTAACTGCA
>CABFPE010000138.1:503690-529477 GCA_900660155.1 Hofstenia miamia | reverse complement strand
GTGTTAGCCATTACTGAGACATGGTTTAACTGCAATGACCTTGACATTGTCTGGTCAGATAACAATAATCACTATAAATTATTCAGAAAAGATAGAACTCATTGTAATATACTCGGTAAAAGCAAGGGGGGCGGGGTACTCCTTCTAGTTCAGAAATCATTTCACCCAAAGCAACAGAATGATATAGTAAGCTCAGAAAAATTCGAAAGTCTTTGGGTTGAAATTGATAACCCTATCAAAAATTCACCTTTTAAAAAGCAATTAATTAATGTTTCATACTGCCCAAATAAATGTAATACTAATGAATTTTTTGAACAACTTGAGAGTGAAATTTCACTGGCCTACTCAGAAAATAAAGATTTAATATTAATGGAACCTAAATTACTAAAATAAACGTGATAATAAAACGATTAATCTCTTTTTTAATATTATTCATTTTTTATACATAGTAGTTAATGACGCTATTCATTTGAAATAACAATAAAATATTGTAAAAAAATTCAAATGAATATAGATTATCTTAAAAAAAAGATCAAAAGGAAAAAAGTCTTAACACCAAAGATGATTATATATGTATATATATATCAGCACAAATCGCGTCTAATCAACGTTTAATTGCATAATAATACCTTTTAATTAAATAATGCATATTTAGAGGGAAAATTTTGTCATTAACGATGCTCAATTTGAGTGAAATATATCTATTACATTAATCACGAAAAGTTCCGGACAGATCTTCGAAATTTCGGACAAAATTATGAAATTGAACATTTTTGGAAAATTAATTGAACAGTAATGAGTACACCAATACACCATATTTTTGCATCCCTTACGGTTTATTTTTTTGGAGATTTTCGCGAAAATTTGAATGGGACGAAAGGAGTGTCTGGGAGAGAAAGATTCGAAATTATGCACACATGTATAATGAATAGAAAATAATGAGCATAAATAAAGATAAAAATGAATAAAAACCAACAGCATAAAATTGTAAATAAACAATAGAAGACTAATAGTAACAAGCACTGTGTTACTCTGTTAATAGTTCACAGTTCAAGACCATCAAAAGGATCTTCAGAGGGTAACTCTAAAATCAATGCTTCTTTAATTCCCCAATCATTTTTAAAACTAGCTTGCAATTAAACAGACTTCGAACTTTTTAACAAGACAAAAGAATTGACAGAGTACCCTAAAATCTGAAAAAACTGTTTTATGGAATGAAAACTAGTGTCAGCTTAAACTTTTCTCAATGGAAATTTGGATTGAAAACGGCAACATGTCACCAAAACAAACATGATTGTATGTGTTTTCACACATTTCTAGCTAGCTTGTTGTGGGAAAATTAAATGATTTCCCATGCTTTAGTTTTCATGCAACAAAACAGTTACATTAACACATCGTTCAATATTTCAATGTAGCGATAAATCCTCTACATGTAATCACGAATTAATATCAACGTTATTTAATGATCCGTTTCCGCTCCTGATCGTAAGAGCCACCTTGCATGTAATGGCATAATTATCGAAAGCTTTAAAGACACTCTTATATCAAATACCAAAGAGGATTTGGAGATTATATTTTCTGTAGTTAAAAATTTGCGATAACAAGAAAGAGATTTTAAATATTTTCAAATATATTATAAATACAAATTATCATCCTAACCCTAAGCAATGGTAACGACAAATAAGGTTGGGAAGTATATAAGCTAGATGAAATTCACGCTTAAGCTGTTTCAGAAGTAGAAGAATCAGAAGATTTTCTCGTTGATGATGAGGCTAATATCATTTGTATTGATTAAAAATAATTTTCATCTTCTATGAAAAACACGTTACTAAAATTTTCAGCGCTAAAAAGTTTCGGACAACTTGTAATTTTGAAAAATTTCGGTGGAGAAACTTTCGGACAATTTTTTTTGCCGAAACCTCTTAGCTCATTCGTGATTAATGTAGTCTGTTTTTATTAAAATTATTAAAGATCCTTAACAACAATATTTTAATGACACCAATTCAAACAAATGGTCAATTTTAAATGCTTGAGTATTTCATTTCACTCATTACTTAGCAGCTAACTTCAAAAATTTAAATTGAGTTAATCCATGCTATAGATTTTTGTTATGGCAAAGTACTCTACAAAGATATGAGTTAACCCTTTCATGCCTGAATTATGTATTAGATCTTGAAAAAAAATTGATGCAATGTGTATCTAGTATCATTCTTAGGTAGAAACTCATATTGGTAATAATTTTCAAAATGGGCCGCGTTGGGGGAAAATTTGGGGTGTGGACAATTTGGACCTTCGAGGAAATCTTATTAACATACTCTTGAAACAAGATTAGAATTGCGGAATTACAAAGGCGATCACATTAATTATATGAGCTGCTATGATGTGTACTTCAATAAACCAATATTATATTACGATGTAAATCTAAAATATCTGTAAAATATACGTGAAGAAGGATTATAGATATGTATTTGGTAGTCAAGCACTGTGGAAGTGCTTGAAATAGTTGCGATCTGCTACAAGACAATTATATTTTGAATTTACTGCATCCAACTCTTGCCTTTACATTGGCAGCATCGAGGTCGATTTGTCCAATGTTCTGCCTAGTGGTTGGCTCATCAAAAAGTGTCATTCTGTAGGGGCATTTCTTAGTATTTTTGCAGCTTCAGTAGCATCTGATGACTTAAGGCTTGGTCTTCTTCTGCTCATCTTGGATGTACCATGGCTAGTAAGACTGGTTGCAACATGAGCAGAAAATCCTAAGAGATATAAATCTTTGGAAAGAACTTCACCATGCGGCTTTCGGAGTCGTGTGCAATATTTTATTAATGATCTAATATTACTGATATAAATATTTTTTAACAAAGTTCTAAACCTGGGGTTTCTCACGAAGTCATTCACTATTGGTTCATCTTGGGAACCTTACATAAGTCCAAATATATCATAAGAATAATTCTCTATAATTTCTAGAAGGGCCATATGGCCCAGTCTTAAAAATAGGCTGTATGCTGTACACCATATAATCTAAATGCATCAAACATGATCAAAAATAAGAAATACAACATTTTTTTCCATCATAATACTTTTTACTAAGAAAAAAGAAAAACACACCAAAATAGTCAATGAAAATCACTACAGTTGGAAACATTTGGATATTGAAATGCTGATCCTTCACATGCGTTCGCTGCTTTTGAAATGAGTAGAGTGTATACAAGTAATATATCTTAAACCAGCATTCAAATCTGTCAAACTTCCTGGTGCCATCAAACAAGTATTAATATGGTTGGGCCATATGGCCCTCCTAGGTATGAAAAGGTTATTAAAGCTAGCAACAAACCACTGCTTTGGAATGACGTACCTAGAGAAATACTTCAACTGAATTAATTGAAGATGTGTAAAATAGGGTACTTGGCAGTACTCGATCTTGACTAGAGGTCGTAAAATTCAACTCGATATTTCGAGTAATCGAAACCGACTCGAGGGTAGTTTGAATGTCATTTTCGATTTTTGTTCGTAGTGTCGAAGAATCCATCAACTTTTCGCATTTAATTTCAAAATTGGAAGGTATCAGGCTAATAATCCTATCTTGAGTTTCTTAAAGTAAATTTTGGAAAACAAGTTTACAACGAAATTGAGGCTTATGAGAAGGCTGCACCGTCATATAAGAATAATCATCTGCTTTGTTTTGGAACAACTCTTCGGAGATGAGTCCAATTCTAACCACGTGCATTCATCACATTTTCAAATTCTGCCTCTAAGCACTTCAACTCACTAGATTTGTTAATCGTCATGGATCACAGCTTAATTCTTAAGCCCAAAAACATGAAGAGCCTCATTTTGCAAATTTATCGAGAAGCAACTCTAATACATTTTCCTATTATTTTTGGTTTCTTTCCTTTAGTTTGACATTTATTTCTTTCGTACATTTAAATAGGATTGTTCAACATCTATCACAATCAGTGATGACCATATTAAATTTACCAGATTCATTTGACAGAAACTAGAATACATTTATTTAACCGATGTGCTTAACAGATGTCATACTAAATTTTGTTGAATAGCATTGAATGGCATTGCAACTGAGACGGTTTTAGGGATGTTGTGAATATATTCGATCAACATTAACGGCCAACGGTAAAAGAAAGCAAAATTTGAGCCACTGCACTTTCAAACAAAATTGGTCATCAACTGTCACCAATGAGAACAGCATTCTTGCATACAGTGCCGGTCAAAAGAGTTGGGCCACAGTGTTCACAATTTATTTCTGCAATGAGGAATACAATAGCCTTGATTCTTATCACTAAGCTTAATTTTGGCATTGTGAATTCAAATTTTCATCTAAATTTTTAATGAAAAATATAGTTTTCATCCTATGCTCCTGGGAAAGGGCACCCTAAGAACTATCTCTATAAATAATCATGTTATGTACATTATAGTGAAAAAATCGAGTTCAGTATAAAAAATTAGTATATTCTTAAATTTTTGCATAAATGTATTCTGTTGTCTTGAAAAATAAACCACTCAAATCCCATTACTTTAAATGAATTTGCTTGAAAATCAGTGATGTAATAGGATTTTTACAAACTTTTACTCTTAATGTTTCCAAATTTTCTGAATAAATTCGTACGCAAAGTTTAGAATAAACTAAATTTTTCACTGTAATTTCGAATTTTTAACTTTTTATTACATAGCATGTATATTTATGGAGATAGTTTTTAGGGTGTCCATTCACATGGGCATAGGATGAAAACAATATTTTTCATCGAAAAATTAGATGAAAATTTGAATTCACAATGCCAAAATTGAGCCTAGTGATAAAAATTAACGCTATTATATTTCTCACTGCAGAAATAAATTGTGAAGGTGAGTAGCCCAACTCTTTTGACAGGCACTGTACAACTGATATAAGTTAAGTTCAAGGAATCCCTTACATGCTATCACTGGATTACAACATTTGGCAATGCAAACCAAAGAAAGGAATCATTGCTTCATTTTGGCCAATTTGTCGGTTATTGTAGTGGGAGATCCAGATATAAACTTGCCAAGTGTGCTGCAGAAATGATTTATTGCAATGCAAATTGCTCAATGCAATTTAAATCAGTCCCATATGTTATAAGAATGCTTGTTTCACATATAATATAACTAATGAGTTTGCAAATGTATGCTGTGATTTTCTTGTACCCCCCCCCTCCACCCGCTTATAGTAGACTTTGGAAATGATATATTTTAAATTCTAATGTTTTGAAGTAGTGCTTGGTTTTGTGTTTAAACAGTAAATAATAGGAATTAGTTAAGATATTAGAAATGTTTAGTAAGCAAGAGCAGAATTAATTACGCATTATAAATAATCAGTCATTCACAAATAAAGATGCTAAGTATTTACTTAGAATAACTATTAAAGAAATATAGTCTATTAATACATATTGTAATTGAGGCGAATTGCTCATTTGTTTTCAAACATTTTATTGAAATATTTCTTGGAAAATGTTTCTATTTTTCAGTTTTTTATACAAATAACAAATTCAAAATTGTCGAGATTTTTTCAAACATTAAGAAACAATTTAAATTCTCAAGTAAAATCAAAGTTCGCATTTCTATCAATTTTGAATAACTCATTTTGCTCAGGTACTTTGATTTCGTAGATTTACAGACTTTTAGATGTTTTTTTAGTTAAATATGCTTGTCACTATATTGCCTTGCTATTAATTTCTTAAAACAATTGCTAGTTGATATTTTCCAAGTTTATAATTTCATATGAGCTTGCAAAATCAGCTATTCTTTATTAAAGAATGACCTCGCAAACTTCTGAATTCCGTGCTGCTATTAATCTTAATCGTATTCACATACCTGTAAATATTGCTGTAATTCTATAAATATCAGTGTACTATGAAAGAAATTTATTAAAACTATCTTAGAGAGGTCAAAATATTGGCATGATTTTTACAATAGCTCATTTCTGATTTCATTCCCGATTTGTTCAATCAACAAATTGGGGAATAAATACAGTGAAATTATGTTTTTGTCATAAACATTCACACAACTTATTCTCAGAAAGAAGTAGGAAGTTGGGTCTTACGGTCACTTAATTCCCAGGTTGATTACCTTTCCAACAGCATATGATGTATGGGTACTCAATTTTTTTATGAAAATTTTCAAAAATTAAGTTTCATAAACAATGACGTTATATGAAGGTTTCTGGACTAAAAAAATATTTGTTTTTTTGACAAAATGAGGCAAAGTAAATTTTGGGCATGTATCTATGAATATTTTACAATTTAATATCATCTAATATTTAAAACTGGACAAAGTTTGGAGGGTGAAGAAAAAATGCTCTACATGAATAAAGGTTAACAGAATAGTTGTGTGTAGCTCTTTTCATTGACTCGACCAATTAAATTGCGTAGCAATTTTCATGAAAAAATTTCATTTACTCTTTGTAGAGTGCTAAACAAAAATATTTTACAAAAAATTATAATATAAATTAACTGAATTTTAGATATTTAGTTTAAAGCTTTAATTGAAATCGCTGTTTTAATGACAAAATTGACTTATTTTTTGAAAACTGTGTAATGAGTCAAATGCGATTCCGTTTTTAATTTCAACCCAATTTGAAAATATTACATTTAACTCATTGCTTCTAATTGCTAAAAAAAAGTGTATTTAATCCAGTTTTGTAATTAAATGCAATGATCGCTGAAAGTCACAAGCGAAGCGATTGCTGCCCAATTGTAATTGTCAATGCTTTTCAGTAACACATAATCCTCATTAACTAATACATCATTAACAAAGTCAAATTTAATGCTAAAATAAAGATATGCTTTGTAAAGGCCTTTGAATTAACTAGTTAACAAACGTTCAAATACTTATTAATCCAAAATCTCTTAAGAATTTCCTTACAAAATTTTAAACGCTTATAACTCACGAATTAATGACGATATTTAGAATCTAAAACCACCACAAGATAGAGAATTGTCTCTTTCTTCTTTTTTTGTCTTAAATTCGTGACCTTGCTCTGTCCTATGATGTGATAACCTCTGATTTGACAAAACACGTCTGAACAAGACTTTATAATTTAGACGATATTGACCCCAAACTGCCCATGTTCATTGTAATGAACAAATTATTTTTCTAGATTTTCAACTAATTTTCTCCAAGCGAATTATAAAATCTAAATATCCTGACATATAGAGGCAACCTTTCGTGACCGTGTGCGATCGTAATGTTGAAAACTTTTGTACTAAAATATATTGCTGTGGCTGTAGTGCCGAAAAAAATTCACTTATTTTTCACTAAAAATTCAAATTTCTTGGAAAAATTGAATTCTCACAATTCATAGTGTTCAGGCAACAACTAATTTTAAGTGATTCTTTTTATGAAAATAGCACAGTCAAACCCATTGATGCTTGCCATGCGCAACTTCAGAGGTCACGCTGCCTTCATATTTTGGACAGCTCTATAAGTTTAATGCTTTGTCAGAAAATCATAAAAAATTTTAAAATTTCCTGGACATGTTAAGGTTAAAGATCGTCCAATTATAAAAATGAGTGATGTTGATGAATTTCTTTAATACTTGCAAATTTCCATTCGTTAACCTAACAAATTTGATCGAAGATGACTTATAAAATACATGTAGCAAAATTAAAGTGTGAGAATGGTTAAATCGAAATAAAACGTAATCTGTAATGAAATATAGCCTGCATTTGATTTTGCGACAATTTTAAAATGCTTTCAGACATTTCAATTTTCAACGAATTCTTGATGGACATTGAGGCGCTGAGACTGATTTCAATATTGAAGAGGCCAAATGAAGTACAATAGCTCAAATAAATAAAATAGTAACATTATGTCAAAGGTCTTTTGAAATCTTCACGTAATATATTAATTTTAAATAATATATAAGTTAAAATTCAGAATTCCCACAATTATGGTTTAAGTGATAATATCACCTCAAATTTAGATGATACAATTTTATAGCTAATTGCCTACCATTTTGAGAGAAATGTTGGGCCTCACGTAGTCGTGGGTTTTAATAGTTACAAACTATGGCAAAATGGACATACAAGCCATATTGCTGGTAAGTAGGAGAAAGGTCTTTCGAAAACTCAAAAAGAGCTCACAAGAAATGATGGATCGCAACAGACTTGTCAACGAGCCGAGCTTCCAACGAGCCGAGCCGAGCCCAACCGAGTCGAGCCTAGCTTGAGCACAGCATTTGATATACAACGAGCCCGAAACGAGCCTATTTTAGGCAAAGCAAGTTTATAGTTCTGCTTGTTAATTTGATTATTAAGATTTTTCTTATTTTTTGCAGTCACTATGCCTTTCCTATAATCTTATTTAAGAAATTTTTATTTAATAATAGGAAGAGCTATGTAAAAAATTCTTTGAGCATAATATTTATAAAAAAATAATGAGCTAAAACAAGCCTCATTCAAAGATTTTATGTGGCGAGCCGAGCCGAGCCGAACTTACACAAAATTTAAACGAAATGTCGGTTAGTTGACAAGTCTGGATCGCAAACAACAAGAACAAATTTTTTCACAAATTCGTTACTTTGTCAACGGTAGGCAAGTTAAAGAAAGAAATATTTTTTGAATGTTGGGATCAGGTACTATAACAGACGTTATTTGAAAAATGGTCACACGTATACGCAAAATTAAGGCCATTAACCCTATTTCCACTGAGTGTTACTTTTGCATAACAAACCGATTTGTTCGCATTTTGAACAATTTAAGCCTGTTAAGAAATATTGAAAGGTTTTTACATTGTCATACTATCGGGAAAGATCCACTCAATGATGAAGATATGTGCTAAAACACATGTGCTTTTGCCTGAATTACATGCAAGTAAGAATATTTTTCAATCAGAAATCCGATTTTTTAAAAACATTCAAAATTATTTCCATGCCTAGCTTTCAGATATTGAGGGGGTCTAATCCTAATTTGAACAACAACTACTCTTAAATATTATATTTTTTGAAGAAAATCTCTATGCCGTCAAGAGTGCCATGTGCAAAGTCGAAAAGAAGAGAAAATTCTCTATCCTGTGGTGTTTGTAGAGTTTAAATATCTGCATTAGCTCGTGAGTTACAAGCGTCTAAACATTTTGTTGAGGTCATCATAGATCTTAAAAAAGTCCTAGTGAAAATAGGGTTGAATAATCTATTCCAAGTGGAACGAACAGGCTTGAAACGTTAACTTTATTTCAATTGGATTAGTTATAATTATGTTAAAGATGATACGAAATAATACAGAAAAATAACTTTTTATTACTATAACTCGAGTCAGGACAGAAACTGCTTCGGGCAGGTCGGATGCAGTTTGAGATTGTTTGGACCAGGCCGGGTAAGTTCAAAAAAGTTGACCCGTTTCCAGGCTTGTGAAGGAAAGCAGTTACATTGCCAGTTTTTGTATATTAACAGGAAAACAACATCAAAAATATAAAATAAAAGACTTTCTTCCAATATTTGATCATGACCTTGCGATGCAACATGGTTTCAGACCCACAATTCCGCTCGACAAAGTTCAATCTATAATTTCTTTATCAAGAATGGTTTTTAAACAATCATATAAAATATGTTATGCAGTTCTTACCCACAACAGAATACTCCACTATCTGACAATATCGCCTTGCTTCAGTCACTTAACAGTGAAATTTGGGCATGAAATCAGCCTTCGGTTTTGGATCTCTTAATGTTGGAGGGAAGTCAGTTGTAGGATATTTACCATTATTACGCTTATTAACTTTTTCGAATTACTAAAACAATTTATATTAAGTAAATTTTCACAAACTCAGGAAAAATAGTTAAAAATAGAAAACTAAATTACGACTAATTGTTCTCAGATTGGTATTTAATATGACATTTTGAAGACTTTTGGCATTTAATTTAAGATGCATTGACCTTGTGAAGACTTTCGCAGGACGCCCGTAAGATATTGATGCAGAAGGAAATGTCTATTTGAACAAGCAGGCTTGCAAATATTTTATATTTAAAATAATCAGGCTTTTCATCAAAATTACATTCTTATCTGTGATTTATATTGGTATCTTACATTTTATTGCACTTATTTTAAGCATTGCAGAGCTCAAAAGGTATAATGGAAAAAAACTTGTGACCCATTGTATACTTTTATCATGTAAATAGATTTCTAAATGCAAGGCTGTCCTTGTGCTCAATAGGCAGGGCCTATGCTCAGGATCATTAGTTTTTAATAGGCTGTACAGACCCATCAAATAAGGTAATCATAATCAGGGCCGAGGAAATGTAGAATTTATGCAAAAAGTCATCAATGGCATTGTAAATTTACAGAAATTACCTAAGCACAAACACTATTGTTAAAATATGTTATATGATCTTTTATTGTAATTGAGTTTGAGTAGGGCCAAAACTGCCCGACTTGTACATGGATTGATTTTTTGGATCCGGATCCATTCCAGATATATGGAATTCTTATAAATCGATCCACCGAATCATGAAATACTAAAAAGCAAGTGCATTTTAACAGCGGAGTAAAATTAAATAATACAACAAAATGACTAGGGCTCTGCAGTATATCGAACCAACTCTAATGCCGTGGTATTTTTGATATCAAAATGTAACAATTTTGATGAAAACGAAGAAAAACTACATCTTTTTATAACTAAAATCACTTATTTATTGATACGACATGCTCTAATGCATTAATTTGCTTGGAGTTTTATTTGTAAGAAAAAATGGAGAAGAACGCACTAGTGAGTTTATTAGCAAAGGTATGCAAACGCTACACATAGTACATTACATAAGATGTCGTACCCGTAACCAACACAAATTCTGCTGATCAATAAATATGTGTAAAAAAGATAACTTAAGAGATGTATCACATATCTTCATATGCAAGGATTATTTGATAGCATTACTGTGAATACAAAACTTTACGAGCGCTGCAGCAACTAGCTATAATTACACTAGTAAGCCATATATATATATATATATATATATATATATAATATGTTCAGTCTTTCACCGGACACTGTTAAGAGCTTCTGAACATTTAATTAATTTCATGAACTACTAGAGAGAAGCTGTTTGAGATTCTGCGCAAAGAGCTTAAGCACCTAAATCTAGATCTGAATAATATAAAAGGGCAAGGATGTCATATTACGGAGCAAATGTGAAGGATTACATTTCAGATTTGCAAACACGTCTTAAACTGATGAATCTAACTGCTTTTTTACACATTGTGCACATCACAAAAACACTACATTTTCTTTATATCGTAGGCTCAGAAATACTATAAACCGCAAATTAGAAATTACTCGCAAAGAATATTACAACCGTGTTATTGCTGATCTTAAATCATCTAAACCAAAAGATTGGTGGGCTCAAATAAAGAAAGTTGGTGGCATATCCGTTGAGTCTTCTAAAAAAGAGCTTTCACTTGGTGATAATTTTTTATCTATGGATAAGATTACACTTGCAAATTGCATTAATAACGAGTTTACTACAATTACTAACGAGTATGAACTTATAACTACATCAGATATGGTGATTCCATCTTTAAACGAAAACCCTATATTTATCAGTGAATATCAAACTTTTCTGAAATTGAAAGCATTAAACATTCATAAGTCAACAGGTCCTGATATCCATGGCATTACCATTCCCACCTGGATTCTCAAAGAATACTGTTATGAACTGGCATTTCCCATATCTGCCTTATTAAATCATTCATTTTCAACGTATGATGCTTCCCCCTTTACATGCGCTAATGTGACCTGTTTAGAGAAAAATAAGCCGGTTAAAAACGTAAGAAAAGATCTTCGACCAATTTCTATAACACACCCTGTTGCGAAAATAGCAGAAGAGGTTTTATTGGAAAAGGAACTTATTGAAAAAATATGTAGCAGTCTAGATCCCAAACAATATGGAGTTATCCCGGGTCGTTCCACCCTATACGCACTCCTTGATATGACACATAATTGGATAAATCAATTGGAAAGCACTGAGCAATACATACGAATATTTTTAATTGACTTCAGAAAGGCTTTTGATTTAGTTAGTCATCCAATATTAATTAACAGACTGAGAGAAATTAACGTTAGCAACTATACATGCAACTGGATCATAAGCTTTTTATCTGGTCGTCAACAAAGAGTTCGTTTACCTTGCGGAACACTTTCATTGTGGAATACGTTGTATGCAGGAGTACCTCAAGGAACCAAACTTGGACCTTGGCTTTTTATACTTTTTGTTAACTCTTTAATGAGTTTTGGCCCAACAGAGTCAAATATGTGGACGATCTAACAATCTGGGAAGTTTGCTCGCGTGATAGTCCTTCAGAATCTGAATGTTTAGTTCACAAAGTGAAAAATTGGGCCAGCAAATCACTTATGCAACTTAATTTAATAAAATCAAAAGAAATTACTATTTGTCCCTTGCATAACTTTAACTTGCCATCTGAAGTTCAAATAACAGATGATAGTATTCAGCGAGTTCAATCAGCTAAACTCCTTGGATTAGTAGTTCAAGACAATCTCACATGGGAAGAAAATATTATGCACATGGTTAAAAAAGCCGCCAAAAGATTGCATTTTCTCCGAATTCTTAAAAGGGTTGATATTCCATCATCTCATCTAATCCAAATCTACACATCATTAATACGCCCTATTCTAGAGTACTGTTCACCCGTTTGGAGCAACGCAATAACTAAAGAACAATCAAAGGATTTGGAACGCATTCAAAAGCGTGCTCTGCGGATAATTTTTCCAAATTTTAAATATGAAGCAGCATGTCTTATCAGCAAGTGTCAATTTCTAAGTGATCGACGAAATTCATGCTGTACTAAACTTTGGCAAAAAATCCAAAACAAAGAAAATCACCCACTGAGTCATTTTGTGCCAAACATACGGAATTTAGATTATAATTTACGTAACATTCGTGATTACTCCTTCCCTCATCGAACTTCCAGAATGGAGAAAAGTTTTGTCTATAGTCAAATAGCAGCAATGAATTTGGTTACATATGGGAAATGATAGATATATAAACATATATAGACATACATGTATATATAAATATATGTTTGTAAATGGTAGCTTATAGTTATTACCTTATATTTTTCAACCTTTTGGTTGCAATTAAGGTGAAATAAATATCTCTCTCTCTCTCTCTCTCTCTCTCAACTCTTCTCCTCGGAAACATGGCTAAGTCATGGAATTGTGTTCTATAGTCTTTGGAATAATTCAACAATTGTACATATTTTTTTCAGTGCCTCTACCCAAATTTTGTTTGCCCCTGAACACATTCAATACTATTTCGAACACAGCCCCTTATGGTAGAAAAAGCTTCTCTAAATTCAAATTAATTGCCATATAACAGAGAAGACAGTAATATAGTAATTATCTCGTCTGAAAGCGGCGTTACTAGAAAACTTCATTACAGTTTTTTGATTAAGCAATTTCCCAGCTCAAAGTTCAAAAAAGATTATTTTGCTGTAGTAAGTAATTGACCTGCAATTATTAGCTTTATAACTAATTGATTTGTTTGTTTCTTCTATATGAATTTAAGAATGGAATTCTTTATTAATATTTTTTTCAAATTGATTTTGAAAAAAACTACCTATATGACATGGAAATAGAAAAGCAAACCCTGTCTGAAATCAAATTGAAGTATTTCCTAACGTTAGTAATATCTCCTCCATCAGATCGAATTCTAACACCTGCTCACATTGCCTATTACACCGTAATAATGCTGAAACATTAAATTTCATATTTTCTAAGAAAGTTTTTTTTGTGCTATTCTGCAAAATAAAAACTCAATATAATTCACTAAATTTGCCAATTAGGAATTGAACTAATTGTCCATTTTTAGGTTTATGATGTTCATACGGGGATTGAATGACAGTGCAGTTAATCAATAAAAATGGAAAAGCCGAGCAACAATTTAAAAGAACTTTACGTTATAATGACAACGAAGAATAACTTCTAGATTAATGGATTCCCCAGAATGACACACTTTCAGTTCTCTTTCACTAATTAATACACTTTGAGTTTTGACAGCGACACGGAAATGAATATCTTAATTATAAATATTTTCTGCATGAAAACTTCAAAGCTTTCAACGTTTTATTGAAAAAACACCAATAAAAAGTGCTTACTAGCTACTAAATCCGAATTTCAATATAGCGTCATAGTACTTCATTCCTCTCTCAAAAAAATTGATAATTTCGTATGAGCATGGCTTGATATATTTCTTGTTAAACAACGTATGCAAGCTCATAATGCTTAGAATATTTCTCCCTATGTTAGTTTGTATATAACGATATCTAAGAAAAACAACAACATGCGTTCAGTTCCTAAATTACGCATGAATCTCAAAACAGAAAAGTGAATTTGTAGTGCATCTAAAATCTTATACAAAACAAAACACTGTTCTACAGATGAACATTTTCATAGCATCGACACAGTACACGTTTACTTTGTATTTCAAAAACAATTTTTCGTCTTTGAAAATGTTAACACTAAGGCCCAAAAATATAATAACAAAAGTAGATAGTTGAGAAAGCAGAATCAAACATTCAAATGCTTATTTACTTTTGCAATGAAAATGTAATATTATAGTGAACGATACTAGTTACAAAATATTTTTTTTAACTGGTGATGTTGTTTTCTATAAATAGTTTTTGATTGTATAACATGTTTCTTTGTACCTGCACATGCTCATGATAATAACACACATACCCACGGATGGCAAACTCAACAGAGCTGTCGCCTTTCCTGGTTTTAGAAAATATTGTATGGCATTAATTTATCAAATTGAGCTCAAAATGAAGTATTTCGAAGATTTAGTGTAAAATTGCACACTTTATTTAACAGCATATACATATATACTGTAGATCAATTGATATTCAATGCTAGTGGTACATGTATTATTTGACTAAAATATTTTTAGCAAAATGCGTAGGTAATACGATGTTATAAATTAGGCCTACAGTCGCATGGGAGATGGCGCGGGCCAAGTCCGGGCGGATAAGTGGCAAAGTTTTCATTTGAGTTGAGAAAAATAGCATCAAAGATTTTAGATATTGTAAAGTAACTTTTTAATATAGCAAGGTTGCCAATACGCTTTTTTGTTCTGAACTTCATTTGTTGGCATTTGGCAACAGGCTCTATAATTACAATGCGACTACCTTTCCATACAAATGTGGTTAAAAGATTTTAAAGCTCAAGTTCAATTTCATTTCTTATTATGTATTTCTATCATATTTGTTATTAGATTTTAATTGATAACAAAATTAGATGAAATTTGAAAAAATGAATCTGTATTTTTTAAGCAGCAACCTCGTGCGGAGACAAACGTCCTCTGACGAGGACATTATTAAACAGATAATGTATAATGAAATATTATATAAAGTCGTTAGTAAAAACTTATTTAGATTTGAATTATATTGACATACTTTAATAATTTAAGTTTTTTTCCAAAAGTGTTAATAACTATTTTTTCTAATTTCGAAAACATATTTTAATCGATTTATCACATCAGCATCAGCCGCTTAGTAAAAGTCATGCAAGATATATTTTACTCATTCTCTAAAAAATTGAGAATAGGGAAGTTTTCATCATAGAAATTTTTGCGAAAGAATAAGCATTTAAGAATATTACCCTAACGCTATGATTATGCCCCATTTTGCTCAGAATGACAGAATGATATCATTATGAAGAGAGCAGTTCAATGTTCCTATAAGTTGCTCCTCGACTTGAGCCCAATATATATATATATATATATATATATATATAACTAATAATTTGATAAGACATAACACAAAATAAATTTATTTATCACCTCACAGGCTTCGCTACATAATCACAAGGTTCATCAAAGAAAAAAACTGAGGGAAATTAAATATTATTGTTTTTAAAAAATATAGGATGTTGAAATGGCGTAGGTGTTTATTTATCAGATTGGTATTGTAGTCTTCCATTATAATTGCAATTATAATTTCTTTCCTTAGCTGATGGTAATGGGAAAAGATGTCAGATCTTAAGTGGACTTTAATTTAATTTTAATATTGATGATGTGTGGCTTTCCTTTATCCATTCTTCTATAATGTATTTTTAATTACACATATATAATTTATGTTTAAAGTAATATATTTCACAGTTGTTAGTAAAACTATCCAATTTTCTCAATAGATTCCAACAATTTTCAGGTTAATGGTAGTCGTATATAGTGACTATTTCGAAAATTCATATATTTGATCACATAATCAAAATCCACTGAATGAAAGCGGTGTGGAGGTAGTTGATTTTATTAATTACAGCATAATCCGGTTATAGTGAGCTTCAAGGGACCGGAACATTTGCTCGTTATATCCGATGCTTGATATATTCTATGTAACATAGCTTGTTGATTATATATGCACACACAAACTAAAATTGATTCTAAAGTTTGAATGTGCTTACATTTTACATGCTACCAAATATAAATGAAAATCACATACTGTACATTGGTATTTGTCTTTAAATGCATATTATGTAAATAAATTTTCAGTTTGAATTTGTAATTACATTAAAGCTTTAAAATGGTCTGAGTTTTTATAGCTCAACAGTTTGTGAACAACTGATGTTGTAAGTTTACTAGTGGAATTACAACAGTTCTAAAATACCATGATTGAGATAGAAAGATATAACAGTTTACAAGCAATGAGAATGTCACATGTGCAACCGAATTGTACTCCTAAATATATTCAAGAATTTTAATGGCTCTTTAATTGTTCGAGCCTAGGGCTTGCGAAAATCGCTCTATTAACGGGATTCAATTTATAACCAACTTCATTGCAATTAAAGAGCCCCATGATAATTAGAAATTAACGGGAAAATATTATGCTAACTGAAAAACTTGAACAAATTTATGACTTTTTATACGTACACTCCAACTCCTCAGGTCTTTTTCCAGCTGTCCAAGTTAAAGCTTTCCAGAACTGTTCCAAGATCTATTAAATTAATCTGTACCTCTCATTGAATTGCAGCAGATTTCCTAAAGATGATTTGATTTAAAATATGTACTTCCAATCTATAATTTACATAGAAAATAGATTAATAATACATTTTAATATACACTACTATACTGAGATACTTGGTGTTATCGAAAAGTTATGAGACTGTATGTCGGTTGCAGCAAATATGATTGTGTATATTATTTGTTGTATTCCCCATGAAACAATAGAATGTAAACAGCAGTGTGGGAGCACTCCTATCTTATCAGTTACACGTGTGCGTATTTTATTGTCTGTGTATACCGCACATATCTGACAATAAAAAGGAAATTTTTCTGCACATATTTCATTCAAATGAATTGTGAAAAAGAATATTATAGATTTTTTATTGAGAAAGAATGGGAAAAAAGCTTTGGAATGTGTGGATATGTTGCAGACTGCATAGGGAGAAAAAGCACCTTTGAGAGCTACGGCGTTTCGAACCTTTGCTGAATTCGAATCGTGTTCTCGAACAAGCTCTGCCGACTACTCTCGATCTGGTCGTTCTGCCTCAATATGCAATGAGGACAACTGCCAAATGGTTAAAAGATTAATCGATTGGGATCCCACGTTTCAATTCAGATGCGTACATTGATTTCCTAAAATCAATACTTCAGAAATGGTCACATCAAACACAACCAGTAGCCTGGAAAGACCTTGTCTTGATTCATGACAATGCACGACCTCACATGTCAGCGCTTACGACTAAATTTCTGAATAATAATGGTGTAACTGTTTGGAAGCAGGCTCCATACTCACCNATCAATGCATTAGAAATGCTCACATCAACACAATCAGTCGCCTGGAAAGACATTGTCATGATTCACTACAATGCACGGCCTTGCGTGTCAGTGCTTACGACTACATTTCTAAATGATAAAGGTTGACTGTGACGGAAGCAGACTCCATACTCACCAGACTACAATCTCTTGGATAGATGGATGTTTAGTGACTTAAAGGCCAAATGAAACTTAATCAATTTTTCTAATGGCGACCATCTTGAAAAGTTCCTTTCTGATTCTCTATCAGCCATTTCTAAAGAAGCGTCTATCCACCAATACGAAAAAACAATTGTATCATTTAGCTTCTGTACATGAGAATCATGGAACATACTTGTAATTTATACTAGATTTTGCTTTTTATCAATACATTGTAGCTTTGTATATAAGTCTCATTACTTTTCGATCATGCAAAGCACATTTGGAAAGCTAATGTATACTTTGAAATGTTCTTTTGATCAAAGTCTTCATTCAAATACTATATTTACATTTTGTCATTGGTTTTCTCTCAAGTCGTGACTCTGTAGGAAAAACCTCTTAACCTATCAGGCCTTGAGGGATGGAGGGGGCTAGTAAGCCTATTATATTAAATTTTCTTGATGGATTTTTAACTATTAAATCAATTCTTTTGAAATTTTGTGACATTTTTTAAGGTACACTTGGTCAAATGTTGAAAAAATGTTGAAAAATTTAGATGGCATGACATTACAGACATATCTTAAAAAATCAATTAACGACCATTGATTTCCAAAATTCTTGGTAAGTTGCAAACTATGAAATCATCAATAATATTTATATTTAAAAACTCAATAAATTTCATATATTTTTTTTAAAAAATATACATTTTAGAGTAATATTTTTCCATTTCTTTCTGGCGAACTTTGTTTTATGATCGAATCTTGTAACTACTTTCTAAATAATAGCTTCTCATTATTGAACATGTTGCTGGCAGTTAGCAGGGAGATATTTAGTACAAAGTATGTATAACCGTTGCTGTCTTAGAAGCAAAGTACTGATAGGGTTAATAACCATAATGTGGTTAATGCCACCCATTTACAAATTAGCCGTTCAATATCTCTAACTGAGGTTACCTGTAATGTTATAATATGATTCCATTTTCTCAATTCCGCAATTTTTCGTCCACTTTGGTAGATAATAGTTTGAGATTTTCACAATTTTGATTTAAAGACTTGATTGCTCTTTGTATTTCGATTTAGATGCTTGCTTTTTTGTCATCACACTACTTCATCCAGCACTAATTTGAATTGCTGATCCTATATTCTAGAACCATGATAAACACACCTTGCTTATATCGACTTTTTGTATTATTAGAATATTTAACAATTTAGAGGCAACGAATTACAGCTCATGTTCACTGTTTTTTGTGCAACTAAGATCCTAGTAACAGATTTAAAATAACCAATTCCTTTCTTAACGGATTTTTTGTAAATTTTTCCAATTCAGTTTGCTGGATATCATTGGAAGTTTCTCAGATTTTATTTACAATTAATCTGGAAACAAACATTATCATCTTACATTTCATTACAAGTTCTATTTTCGAAAAGCAATTAAAAATAATATGGAATAACTTGCCAGCTATTTTTTAATGAACGTTTATAGTAATATGCATTTATGTATTGGAGTCAATGTCTTTTCGTTTTTTAAATTTAATGCAGTTACATTTCTTAAACTTTTAAATCAAACTCCAAATCACAAGGCGATGACTTCAGTGCGTGAGACGATTTGCACGTATTGGATAATAAATATTACCGAGTTTTGTATAAATATATTTGAATTTCATTACTTGTTGCTTGTTACTTATAAAGAATACCAAACGTTTTAAAAAGATTACCAAATATTTCAAAATGGATACTGCTGTTGTTGAGTAGCAAATTGGCTTTATCAAATTAAATTAGTAAAATATAATTTTTTTACAATGGCATTTAGACACAGATTTTTAATAGTGTGCTTTCCAAAGTTATGCAAAATATTGTCGCCCAAAAAATTCTACTCTAATATATTTATTAAATGAGCAAAAATAGCAAAGGAAAATATTTTTATGTTCATTGAGTTAAAAATAGTTGCTTAAAAAACTTCCTAATTTTGATGTCTTATCAAGGTGTTGTCCCTTATACACCTTTTTAATCAATATCAATTTTAAGAAATTTGGTACTCGTTTTGAGAAATGTGGTATCTATTTAAAGTACCAACCTTACTTGTTAGTGATGTCAATTTTTAAGTTATTGTCTAAGCTAAGTTTTGTATCATTGTTTGAACATGTATTACCTATATTTCAATTGAACAATGAAAAGGCAATTGCACCATGGTGATCAATTGAAAAGTAAGCATTGTACAAACAGGATTTGGTTCATATTTTTACTAATTTAAGTTTGGCATGAATGTGAATGTGTGCATTTGATTCCCCAATTGTTTGAAGAATTTTTGAAAGAAAAGTGGCACCTAAGTTATTCTGTTATTACTTGAAAATTTTTTCTACATTGATAGTCAAGGCAAATGATCGAACTGAAGTCTTATCCTTGACAAAATCTTTGGAAAATTTAGAAATGAGATAAACTATGTAGTGTTGTAGCTTATATTATCCAATTTAGTTGGTTGGTGGGGAGGAAAGCAGTGAAACTATATATTAATAGCTATCTTGAAAGCAATCATTATTAAATTTTCAAAAATATATACATAATTGTAGTAAGTACACACTACATCACAACAGGTCTTTGGTTAGAAATTTCTAAAGTGCTTAAACGTGCTCCCCTTTGTCATATTCCTTTCCCAGTTAGTGATTAGTGCGCATACCTAACCGCGGTGCAAATAGAGACCGAGCCACTTCCACCGCTGACGAAAAGCAACAATAATTGTATTGCCTTCTTTAAATTTATTTAAATTAATACGGTGTTTTGTTATGATTTTGTTTAATTGTTTATAAAATCCAGATTGCATTAAATTTAATTGGATTATTTATAACCAATCTGTAACATATACAAAGTTCGTGCATAAAAAGCAATCTTGACCAGCATGTTGTGTTCTTGCATTCAATTAAACAAATAAACCACTAAATGTTTAAGTTTCAATAGAGAAAGGAAGTGCTATGAGTCACACCGGTAATTTGCCATGATCTCATGTCAATGATACACAATGCCTAACTGTTCGGCGCTGTTAGACAATAATCTCTTAACATTGACTCTGCTTTGTATATGCATAACTGTAGTAAGAACATTTGAAGAATACTACAGATATTCTGCAGCCGATTCCAAGAACAAAGGATTTCAAAAATCATTACTATGGGGTATTACTGATGATTTCTTTTTGGTAATTTTATATGGAAGTTTGAACATTGGACGCTATCTTGTGATGCGACTTAAGCATGATGCTAGATGGTCAAGTCCAACACTGTACGACGTCCCAATGATAATATGTGGTGTTAGTCGCGTGATATGCATGATGATTTTAGAAATGGCAATGGATGGAACGTCTTTTCTAACTCTCCGTATGAACATATCGATGATTATACTTGTACCTCTAACATTTGCTTTACATCACTTTCTTTTTCGAACCTCATTTACAAGATATAAATTTCTTAGCATTTCTTGTGTTATAATACTGTATTTATGCGTTACTCTTCCATTTCTTATGACCGATATTGAGAAAAATGGGTTTATGTTCACACCAAAACGTTATTTAAAAATAGTCGCTATTATCTGTGCATGGTTTCCTTTAGCCGTAAGTCTCTTATTTTCGGAGTATCTATTATACGATGTGCAAGTTTCTTCTGCTAATATTTTTCACGTCATCGCATTTAATTACAAAACATTTCTGTATGGCTTCATATTCCGTCTATTAATAATGATGATCAGTATTACAATAGATGCGGCAACGTCTCAAACGTTTTATGACGATTTATTGTCGTTTAGTAATGAGTTTCTCGAAATGCTTAAATCTAATAAAACCGGAACATCGTTGGTGTCTATCATTACAGATTTTATACATTGGTTTATCATTGGGGGGCTTTCTACGTATCAGGAAGGATCGTTAGTAAATGCCATATGTTTTTGTACAGAAATACCTGTCAAAGTAGTTATAAGTAATAGTAAAATTTTTGGAGAACTAATGACTGCTTATATTATGATTTTTGCTGCTGTGATAATTCTTCCAACTTTGATTTTACTAATCAACGCTATGAAACCTGTGCCAGAATCTTCGTCTGCTGTTATCATTCGGCGGACATCGTTTGCTGAAGATTAGCTGCCAGTATTTTAAAATTTAATATATAAGAATTGGAAAGTGTTATTTGGGAGTTTGTACAAATGATAAATAAAGCAACTTTTGTAAAATAAAATGTATATGTAGTTGTTAGATTTATCAATTAAAACCATGGCATGACATACAGTTGTGCAGAAAAATAGAAAATTTACATGTTTATGCAAACAGTGTAAAACATATATATTTGTTTTTAATTATTTTAGCATTGCTTGCAAAATGAGTCTTTATAATTCCTGCGTTTGTTTTTTAACACAAAGATAAACATCGCTGAGATCCAAATTGGAGGTCAACATAAACTGAACAACATGATTTTAAAAATAACTAAAATCTTTGCCCACATTTTTCAGAACAAATATCTAAAAACCTATTGAAAAACTGGGAGGCATGGATACATCCATTAGTGGTGATGTGTGTTCTGTCATGTAATGGTAAACATTAGCGTTGAAAATTATTTCTGCTCTCGAATTACTTACGAGTATTAACACTTTTTTTCTCATACCTTCCACTCGCATAAACACTTGCAAGGTTCCCGATTTCGCGGGATTTTAACCGTAGTCAAAGAAGAAATTTAATCTATTTTTGGTGTTTGTAACGAATTATGAGCGTTTAAAAATTTTTTAAGGCAACCATTACAGATTTCATAAAATTATTTTAGCAATCTGGGTTAAACGGTTTCACCATGCAATAGACTTTTCTAGGAGCAAAGGTGATTTTAGTCTTAATACATATGAGAAATATCGATAGCAAACAGTTGTCAATCGAATCGAAACGGGAAATGTTTAGCAAATAACATTTCCGGTTATCTCAATTTGAAAAGATGATAATTTTTAGCAAATGATAAAGTGATTGATGCAAAACTAACAGATATCGTTCCTCAAAAAGTGGTCGCAAACGGTAACAACAGAATATTAATATCACAGTTGAATCTGGTCACAAAGTGTGGACCGGTAATTGGTATAACACCGGATTATCTTTGCCCATTGATCCGAGTAAACCCGGTAAAATTGCAAAATAAATATCACTGTAAATCGATTTGGCCCGTTTTTTAGAATGTTGGTTGCAAGGTTTTGCTAGCATCATACTTGCTTAGACATTGAAGTGAAGCAGCATATCATACTTAAGGGATGTAGTGGAAGGGGTCTGAGCCTCCTTGTTAAAATGTATTTGAGACGAAGCCCCTTTCCTGAAACGATCAAAAGCTACATAAATTTAATTATTGAATTCATTTAAATGACTAATCTCTATTATTTTAGGGCAAGCTTTTAGCTAACTTTATCATTTTCACCTAAGCATATCAGCATGCCTTCAAAATGTGATGAAGAATTTCAACTTTCCTTAACCTTAAGCAAACAGTTTCTTTCTATTTACAAAACTTTTAATTTTTAGGAAAAAATTAAATTCTGTGTCGGTGGCAAAAGTTCTAAGTTAAATTTTAGCCAATATTTTAATACCCTGCCAAGAAGTGGAAGGTATACAGGAGTTTCAAATTTTCGAGAAGCTAACGGCAAATCTATGATATCTTTGATTATCCTTCAATTGTAATGTTTTGAAAAACTCCCAGAATTACAGACCTCTTTCATTAGCGTTATTTTGGAAAAATATTTTAAAAAAATATATTAAATAATTTCATGTTTACGAGCTGTTACTGTTCTTAGCTTTATTATCCAGATGGGTTAAGATCCCAGGAAACCCCCCTGGCTAGGGATATATTTTAGTAAGGTTACTTTAAGTTGATTAATTCATAGAAGGCGTACAAAGGATAAGTCCAAATTATGGCAAAAATATATGACTAAATAACTAATACATTAACCTGATCTTGTTACACGCTTTTATTAGGCACCATTCAAAAAAATTATTAATGAAATACGCGTTTTTGGAAGAGTTGCATAAATTTGTGTTTCTATAACTGTATTTTGCAATGTAATGCTTAAGCCAAAAAGTTCTAACAGATGAAGTCTATTTTATTTTGACTTATTATTTAAGCTTTGCTGTACACAATAATACCAGTTGTAAGGCAGTCCTTCCAAGTTCAAGTGTAGTTGTGATTACATGCTTATTCATATCGCTTACAACACAAAATGTGACAGTAATCCGTTCCACAAAAGAATAAATTAAGTTAAAAAAAAATTACTTATCTAGGTAGAGCTAGCTTGAAATTGAAACAATATTTTAATGTTAATCTTGAGCAGGTAAATACATATAAAATTCATCTAATTTAATAATTGGCAAGAGTGTGTTATAAGAATGCATCCCCTACGAAAATTTTTATATTCTTCATTCGAATGGAAAGTAACTCCTATATTTGAACTTGACTTGCGCTAAGTTTTGAGTATTAACATAATTTCAAGAATCGGGTTGCATTTAAAGAATGTACTATTAGGCAATATCCCACGCAAATCTACCCACATTGATTAGTGCCTTAAAAAAATAAAGTGTTGAAAAATGTAATTTACATTTTGAAATTTTACATTGGTATCAAATGCTCGTCCAAAGCTCTATTTAAATTTTATAATTTCAGTTTTTAAATTTTATAATAAGTTTCTAACATCCCAACTTTTTCTAGTAAAGTGAAATATTTAAGACATTTTCTGACAAGGATAATAAAATTGGTCCAATGAAAGCCGAATTGGCGTAAAATTTCAGACCTAAAGCTTCATGATCCTTGCCGGACGTGGGACTAAATTTTCACCCTATGCTCTAATAAGATTAATGGTGAAAATCAAAAACACATAATAGCATTTAAAGAAACAACGCTTTGGTATCTAGCCTGTGTGCACTGCTTACATCTATAAGAGCACTCGGTGCTTCTTATCATTTTAGCGCTAGTCTTCAATCACATTCAAATGCTTCACCTCATTATAGAGATACACGTTTCTAACATCTTTTATAATTTAAGATGCAAAATAAAAACGATCGTAATATTTTTTAAGAAGCAAAAATCCTTACATTCAACTAAATTTAATAGTACTTAGCATTTACAAATATTTACTTAAATTTATTTATTATACTATTTCTAAGAAAATTTTGGATTTCCGATTCCTAGGCTATTTTAATGCAAAGCAAAGAATATTTTCAACAATTGTGCTAAATGAACGTGTATTTTATGTTGTTTCGAAAACTTTCTGTAGTGCGAAGCAATGCGCATTGTAGTACTGATGTTCTTCAAAACAATATTTATTAGATTTTGGGGCAATCTGCGTTTTATTCAACTAGATATTTAGTTGAGGGCAACAACTATATTCTAAAAAGAGTCAGTGAAA
The DNA here is from genome assembly GCA_900660155.1 of Hofstenia miamia. Lineage (NCBI taxonomy): Eukaryota > Metazoa > Xenacoelomorpha > Acoela > Hofsteniidae > Hofstenia > Hofstenia miamia. The sequence continues at coordinate 504,157 of CABFPE010000138.1, read as the reverse complement.
CGCTGGTATCAGGGAATAAAATACATATCGAAATTTTGTTTTAGAGAAGTTTGATAGAATGGCTAAGCTTATTTATAGTTGGCTGCAAAAAAAATCAGACTAGAAAAAAGGTATATTACTTTTGAACTACTGAACGTAACAACTCAAGAAAGGCAAGATATTAAAGATACATTAAAGGACTATAAGAAAAAAGCATCAAAGTCTAATTTGTTTTCCTCCTGTAGAAATAACTTCTTTCAAACGAACTGAAACTGATTTCATTAAATTGTACTTCATTTCAGATGTCAAAATGTGTTGACTTTCTTGGATTTTTTCTTTTAAATCGGATATATTGGCGAACTTGTAGAATAGCGACACGCGGAGCACGCGTAACACGCGGACTAAATAAACAATAATTTAGGGTCAAAAACGATAGGAAACACAATAAAATACTCAAAAAGTTTAAAATATAATCGATATAGACCGAT
>CABFPE010000138.1:465443-476570 GCA_900660155.1 Hofstenia miamia | reverse complement strand
TCCTTTTTTCAATAATAATCGTGCACAGATTATTGTTTGCACAAAGGCATATTTGTGGGGGATCGAAGTGCAAATATACAGAAATGTGCTTTACGCATATATTTAGTATTTACGATACAAATGAGTCATATTATGCCTGGATTCTTTAGTAAAAAAACAGCAGTCTCAAAACTTTTTGACCACCCTAAGTATATAATCTAACTTTTTCTTTAATTACTGATATTTCTCTGAGTGCTTTGATCATGTTTTTGTTCTTAAGAACAAAAGATCAAAAAACAATCAAACTAATTGTGAACATTGTTTTAAGATCGAATATAGAGAACTGCTAGACAACACCATGCAAATTCAAGGTTTGAAGTTGATCACCACTTAGACGGAGCCAGCCACTACCTCAAGTGACACTGACAGTTCTTATTTGAAACTGAGTTATTTTAATTCTGTTCAAAATACATAAACCTGACCGAGTATTTATTTGATCAGAATTTCCTTGCTAGAACATTTACCTTGGAATGAAATAAGAAGAATAATTGTCGTCCTTTCTGAATTTTAAAAAGAGAATTTTTTTGTAACATATTTTCTAGGCACTGGAATAGATTTTGGAAAGATTGATCATTATATTGAATTATGATATGACAGAAGATACAAACTCCTATATACAAAGTGTTGCACGTGTTGGTTGTTAGTGAAATAAATCACATTCGTTTCTAGTTCTGAAGATACTGTGATTTTAAATCAAGTTCAAAATCGTCTTGATGTTAGCATTGAGGAATTAACTGAGGAATGGAACGTTGCCTAATATAATTTGTATTTACGTGTTCTTTATTTGATTTTTATGTTTTTATTTTGCTTAAATAATATTTTATTAATCGTTGATAATTATTCCATTTTCTAATTTGTAGTACATAATTTAAAAATCCCCTAAAAGACACAACATGCTATTATTAAAGTGTAATGTGCAATTTGAAAAAAAATTAAAAATTGCAAAAATTCTGTTTCCATTTTTGGAGTCAGTAGATGATGGTGAAATATGCGCATAGTGCTGAATTTTAAAAATAGAAAATTCAATAGTCTTATGCCCTCTCTAGTACCCAATTATGCACTTAGCATTTTATTTTACATTGGGCTCCTCTATAAATTTTATCTGTATCCGCCACTGTTTCCAGTCTAGTGTCTCAATCCATGTCTAAGGTTAAAAAGTACCTGAAAAAATAACAAAATGGTTATGCATAACATAAATTCCCTTTATTATATAGTTATAAAATGACGAAATATTTCATTATCTTTCTGTGATTGGTTGAATTATTTTAGTTAGTTTAAAAGTCATGTTACATTTGACACACCCTGTATATATATATATATATATATATGTATTTATATATATATATATATATATAGGGTGTCCCAAAAAGATGTATACACACTTTAAACAATTGTAAACCAGGTGTTTATTATTATTTGTTTAATGTTCAACATGTAAAAAAATACAAACATAATTCTATCGTTTTGTCACTGCCGGTTATCAAACTGATGTCCGTTCTGGTCCAGACATCGCCGGTAACGCAAGCGATGGAATAGCACTTTAATTTGTTTAAATAAGACTTTATTAATCGTTGATAATTATTCCTTTTTCTATTTTGTAGTACATAATGCAAAAATCCAGACACAACAAGCTATTATTAAAGCGAAATTTGCAATTTTAAAAAAAAATTTAAAAATTGCAAAAATTCTGTTTTCATTTTTGGAGTCAGTAAGTGATGGTGTACGGTAGAAACATATTCAAGTCTACCATGTCACGAAATAAATTTCAGTTTATAATGAAACATTTACGGTTTGATGAGAAAAGCACACGCTCAGAGAGGCGTCAAACGGATAAATTTTGTCCTATTAGAGAGTTATGGACGCGATTTGTTGAGAATTCCCAGTCAGCTTTCAATCCTTCAGCTGAGCTAACCGTAGATGAACAATTATTTCCAATAAAATCAAGGTGCCCATTTATTCAATTCATCCCTACCAAACCTGACAAATATGGTTCCAAGTTCTGGTTATTATGCGACGCAATTGAAAGATACATCTATAATGCTCAGCCATACTTAGGCAAGGTTGAAACTGAAAATCGTCGAGGAATGCAACTTGGAGAGTTTGTTGTGATGAAACTTCTCGAAAAGTATTTCGGTGGAGGCTATAATGTCACCACAGATAGTTTTTTCACTAGCCTCTCATTGTCAAGGAATCTTTTGAGCAAAAACATCACCCTAGTTGGAACGATGAAGTCTAATCGCCGTGAAATTCCTCCGGTGTTGCATCATGAGAAAGAGAAGCCTGTCAAAACTTTCTTGGCTGCCAAGGTTCCATCTGAGAAGTCTTGTCTCTTTTCGTATAAAGCAAAGAAGGACAAAAATGTTATCTTATTGTCTTCCTTCCATTCTACCGCATCCATGATAGATGATGTCCCAGAAGTCATTCGTTTTTACAATAATACCAAATATGGTGTTGACACTGTCGATCAAATGGCAAGACAGTACAGCACCAAAAGTTCTTCTCGTCACTGGCCTTTTCAAATCTTTTGCAACATGCTTGATCTTGCCGCAATAAATTCACACACACTGTTCAAGGAAGTTTGCGGTTCGAACATGAGCAGGAGAGACTACCTGATCACCATGGCAAACGAGTTGATTGCACTATCTCCAAAACCAGAGATAAAAGCTAGCAAGACTCCAAAACACACAGAACAATCGAACAAACGCGTGAAATGTAGACTGTGCAAAATAAACTGTACACGTTCTTCGTGCATTCACTGCGAAAAGTTTGTATGTGGATCATGTACGAACATTGTATGTAAAGAGTGTTCCTAGATTATCAAATGTATTCCATTGGTAGAATAGAAACGTGTTCTCATTTTTCTATTGTGTGGTTTTGTTTTTTATCAATGCATTCAACCGGGTTTATAAGTATACATGTTATCATAATTTACCCATATGGATTTCAAGAAAATATGATAAAATATCATTTTACAGAAGAAATTCGTATTAATTGCATGTATTGAGTACTCAGTAAATTGCATAAAAGCAGCAATATCTGGGAAAATATGTTATAGAATTATGTAAAATACAACTAAGATAAATGTCCCAAAGATATAAAATGAAATCATACTTCTATCTAGATTAAAAGCATAAGGTGTCAATTGACACCTCATGGTAGTTCTTGGGGTATAAAAATCATGGTAGTTCTAGTGTTAATGTATTGTCCTGATAAAATATCATCAGTTGCATTTTTAGTGCATATAATAAGGTAATCAACGATGGTATATAAATTTGCGTGTTATAAAGCCCGCCTAAACACTTGTTTTGTTCATGTTTAATTTAGTCATGCATAGAAAACGAGACAGTTGAATTTTGTATCAAACGTCACCCATGATTCTAGTTTCTATACACAACAGCAGGAATGCCAAAGACTACCTTCTACAGAAACTGGGTTCTGGGAACGGGCGGATCACTTCATTACACGAAATATTTTCTTGCTACGAAAAATTTCTGTCGCGTACGAAAATTGATTTCGCGTGCTATACATGGTATAAAAAATATTTTTAGCAATTGCTCTAAATTGGCATGCATTTTTCTAACGTCACGAAATCTTTCTGAATAACAAAGCAATGTGCATTGGTGAGCTGCTTTTCTTCAAAGGAAATGTTTGTTAGATTTTGGGACAATTTGCATTTTATTCGCCCATATATTTTCTCAAGAATGCATAGAAAAAAGAATATTTTTACGATTGCTCTAAATTGGCATGCATTTTTCTACCGTCACGAATTCTTTCTGAATGACGAAGCAATGTGCATTGTAGTGCTGCTTTTCTTCAAAGGAAATGTTTGTTAGATTTTGGGGCAATCGGGACTTTATAAATCCCATGCATTTTACTTATACATCTAGAAAAATTTTTGTTTGTCATAAACCATAGAAAAAATTATTTTTCGGAACTTCCTTTAATGGAATCTGATTACATGTTATAAAGGGGTTTTAAGGATAACATATTTTTCTCAATGGTTGATGACCGTATTTATAAAGAGTGTAGTCTATTTTTAAAGTAACCTTGCACAGTGAGCTAAATACGGAATTTGGGATGACGATGTCCTCCTCCCTGAGTTAAATTACGTGTTTATATTTTTCGTAAGTTTTAATATAGGAAAGGAATATCTTTGAAAACTTATATCTATGTACAAATGAACAGAATATTATTTTATATTTGTAGTTTTCGCGTTGTGTAGTCTTCAGTTGATTCAAACTGTGATTTTATTACTTGCAACAGCGGCAGATCCAGAGCAGGGCCAGAGGGGCGACGACCCCTCTGACGATATTTCCAGAAATTGCGCCCCCCCCCCTTTTACAAGCAAAATATATGCTAGTGCTTTAGACATTTTTTATCAACATTTGCAGGCTAACCTTACTGATGTAAATATAGATAATTCTATAAAGGAAATTAATGAATCATTTTTCATTCATTTCCATATTAAAGTCCTGCGGAACCAGTCGATTTATTGTGTCTGGTATTGGCATTGTAGAAGTGGGATAGAGCCCGGCGGTATACCAAATCGAAAACCGAAACCGCGGTTTTTAATAAACCTAACTGAAACAGACTTTTGGAACTGGACGGTTACGGTTTGAGATTTTTGAAGATGCATTTGTTTCTACAGTTTATTGGCTATAAGCTAATTTGATAAAAAACTACAATGTAATTATACAGTATATTGATTTTCAACTAAATATTTGTTATTGCTAAAGTTCAAATTTCAGAGAGGAATTTGTGTCCGAATATTTTAAAATACTAATATTAATAACCAAGAATATGGAAATGATAGGCTTCCATCCTTAATATGTTTCTGAAAAAAAAAACATGAAAATATAAGTCATTGAACTCTCATACTTTCGCAATGAGTCATGGTAACTTTGATTTCAAACAGAAATGGAGGTAAAATTAATTCAATTTAATTTCAAAATAATTTTTCATCTAAACTTCTAAATTCATTCACTAGAGGGCTAATAAATCTTAAATTAAATTTCGTGTAATGAAAAAAATCTGGAATTGGCCGTCCTTTGAAAATTTCGGGACTTGAAAAACACAGATTGAAAAATTTGCTTTGAAAAATTCCATTTTCTCTGGACGAGACATAACTCAAAAGTTTACAGGAATGACTGGAGTTTCTGTTCACCTTAGACAGTGCATCGGTCATTGGCTAGATCGGGTATAAAGAAGAAGCTGCCGAAAATTGTACCGAATATCAAATTTGCACGAGGAAAAACGACGGAGTTTTGCAAAAACTTGACGAAGTAATGTTATCAGGACATTTTTCTAAGGAAAAGTCGCCAAAATTCTGTCCAAAAGTTATGGTTTGGAGCTCACTGTCATGTTTGGGATTCTATTTGAAAATTACCCCCGACGGAACCAGTAAAAAATATTGCGAAATTGTGTTGTTTGTTCCATGTGCTTTATACCCCAACGGCTTTATATTGGAGCAAGATGGCGCAACTCCTCGCGCCTCCTGTCAAGCAAAAAATTTCATGTCTAAGACGACATTCAAATTCTGTAATGAGTAACAAATTCTACAGATATTACTTCGTTCACACGTAGAAATTTGATTAACAGTATTTCTCTGCGTTATCTAAATTCTTAGCAAACAACGGAAAGTTTGTAAAAACTTTATCCATGTATTTATAGCCAATTCATTTTGCTATTACTTCCACTTTTCTTTTTATAAATATGTTCATCCGTTTGTCTGTAAATATAATTTCCCTGAGTCCCATTTTCTGCAACAAGGTATATAAATTATATAATAATCATTATTATTGGGTCCGCTCTTTACTATAGAAAAGGCGTACTGAGCAGACCGAAGCTCACGTATGTTAATAAGAAGACCAAAATCTATCACATATAAAATTTTTAGTCGATTTCTTTAATTTTTGTAATTTTAATTCGAAATTATAATTTCCCTTTAGTATTTACTAGGGGATTTGTACTAGTACAATTTTTTTAAGTATTTAGTTATACTAATTATAGAAATTGGACGATTGTGAGCACGTGTTTAGGATAGCTCTTTTGTAAATTGGACTAATGAATACTCTCTTCCATTCAATTGGATCTACGCGTCCCTGAATACAACCATTTTCAAGGCAACAAATCGGCGGAGCCGCAATTTCAAGTGTTTCTGCTTTATATATAGGGTGGTCGCTAGAAAAGCGGAAAATTTGTCAAACAACTATATATTTTTTCAAAGAATAACTTGTACAAAGTTTTTTAAAGGCATATTTTGTATTACACTCATAGGTGCTCAAAATGTCGTCCGTGCACTTCACAGCAGCGCCTTAACCTAAAAAGTTAAGCTTGTGTAGCGTTTTGAAGAGTAAGTTGTGAGATATCGTTCCAACCGCTATTCAAACTCGTTTTCATATCATTAATAGAGTTGTCACGTCATCGGTTGTGAAGTTCTGTTAATAACAATCTCCAAACGCAATAATCCATGACATTTAAGTCTGGACTTTTGGAGGGCCAATCTTCTGGTTCAATGAAATCTGGAGTAGATTGCTGAAAAAATTGAACTGAAACCGTTGCTGTGTGAGGTCTAGCACCATCCTGCGGCCATGTCCATATTTGATCATCCATTACATTTCGTATAGCGCTAAACATCTGTGGACACATCTCCCCACAATAAACTTGTTGGTTTACGGTTTTTTCTTCCTGCCTTTAGGAATCTGATATCTTTTAACAAATTGTAGCTCCGTTTTGGCATACCAGGAAACTGCAGCATAACAAAAAACAAATGGCTGCAGATTTTCATATTCCACAAGCAGATTTTCCTTAGGTATGTCAGTTTTTACAAGCACCTTTCGGTAAATACGATCATTTCGTGTGTTCAAAGGTGGTCGCAATGAAAACCTTGCTTCATCCGAAAACTATAATCTTTTCCAAGCACAAACTTGTTCAAAACGATTGATCAGTGTAAGCGATTTGTTTTTGCGCATTTCCTGATGTCGCTCACTGAGTAGGTCCATTTTATTCGACGATTCATTTTAGTTCACTTTTTTTAAGAATTTCAAACACTGATGTTTTTGATATATTGAGATAACGAGCAATTCCTCATGGTCTGAAGTGACGTCTATTTATTGTACCGTGTCGCACAAATGAAACAGCCAAATCTTTCACTGTGGCACTTGCCTCGTCTGAAATTCGTTTTTGGACCAGTTCCTTTTTTGCATGTACCAGCTGTCTCAGGACCTTTTCGTTTCAAATTTGCAACAACATTATTAAACTGATACCTTGTAATCGTTGGAAAAAAATTTGGTAACAGTTAGACATTTTTTCAGTGTTTTGGCTTTCATGGTGTTTAGTCTACTGAGAAAGTAGTATGTATCGTATGGCGTTGTAAGATGTTTCCAGCTATCATCCAGATCAAATTCTACTTGTTTTGTCATTATTGTTGGACACACAAAATTAGAGAATACATTTGCAATCTTAGTAAGACAATCGTCCGTTAGTATATTAGTCTGTTTGTTTTTGGACTCTACATCTCGTTCGCTACGCTCCACATACCTGAAGTGTTATTTTTGTAATTGTTTGCCCATGATAATTTTGCGTCTATTTTTATAATGCACAATTGTGTCAGGATTGCGTTCTCTGGGTTTTTTTTTGCCTCTATTGGCTTAATTGCAGGTGCATCCAAGAAAGATCTTTAGCAGAGATTTCAACATACTCTTGCGTGTCTTAAAAGATTATATACAGTACTGGCCAAAAGTTTGGAAACAATAACCTGTCTAAGGCGTGTTTATGCTATTTCCTGGATATTTCGTAAAATTCATGGAATTCCCAATTTGTTCTTACAATTTACAACAGATTCATTTAGCCAATCAAATTAACACAACTTTAGATTTACACACAATACATTTTCACTGAAAAAGCACTATCATTATAGTTTGAAATATGGTTCGTGGTAGTCAAATGTCACCAACAAACCATGCTCAAATTCATATCTTGTATGAGGAGGGGTACAATTATCACGCTATAGCTGTTAGAATGGGCGTATCAGTATCTTCGGTATCCAGAAGTGTTACTCGCTATCAGCAACTGCAAAATTATTCCTCTCGCAAGCAGTCTGGAAGACCAAAAGTGACAACCCTTCAGACTGACCATCTTATTCACCATTACGTCGTCAATCAACCATTGCCTTCATCTTCTGAAGTCAACGCAAATCTAGGTGCAGTAGTGCAGAATGTATCAACACGCACCATTAGGCGTTGATTGAATACTACCTTTGACCTTCCATCATGCAAAGCGGCAGCCAAACCCTGATTACCTTCAAAGAAAATTCAAAACCTTTTGCGCTTCTGCTGGAAATACCAACACTACACCCATGAGATGTGGCATCAAGTAATATTTGGCGACGAATCCAAGATTTGCCAGCTTACATCATACTGGCCACACGTTTGTCGACCAAAAAACCAAAGATTCAACACACGTTACATGCAACAAACTGTCCGCTCAGCACCTTCTGTGATGATTTGGGGTGCTATAACTGCGAATGGGCGTACTGGTCGGCATTTTGTTCCTCACAATGAGACATTCACAGCCAAGGCCTACCTCAAAATATTTCAGGAGAAAGTTCCCATGTTTATGCAGCTTCGTGGAACATCTGTACTACAACAAGATGGTGTTCCTTGCCACAGCACCAAAGTTGCGAAACAGTGGATTGCATCACAAGACTTTTGGCTGCTTGATAACTGGCCGGGAAACTCCCCAGACTTCAATGACAGAAAATTGCTGGCATCACATCAAAAACTTTAGGATTTGTTTTTTAAAAAAATATTATTGTCAGCAATTATCAATTTCTTCAGTTTACAATTTATATGTGCGCTCTGTAATTTTACATTATTATATGCGCTTTGTAACAATGAATTTTTGACATTGTTTTAGTTGCAGAAAATGTCAGATTCCGAAAGCTTTACTTCATCAGTTAACTACATTCTTTGTCAAGCCACTATAAATGTGGAATCATTGTCAACGTCAATAATTTAGTGCAAGAAGGGGTTAAAAGAAAAATAAGAAAAACTACCATTAGAAAGAAAAAAGCATCCCAGCCATGTATTTTAAGCGCCAAAAATAGAATCAAAGCAATGCAATATAATTTGCGATACAAGCACAGGAATTTAAAGAGACCATGAGAGCTGTTTTGCTAGATTACTACCGTGTAAAAACTGCTAAAAGAATATACCAATGCAATAAATGTTATCGAATGTGTTTATGTCCAAACAATCAAGTTATAAAAAATCACAAAGTGATCTTAACTGTTTATCAGAATGCGTCAACATTGTCATGCCTTCTTCTTCGCCTATAAAGGATACATTAAGAAAGAAAGTGTTATTTTAGTTGAAGACTATCTTAGTTATGCTAATCAAAAATTACACTCTTCTGAAGTTGATAATGTGTCTGAAGGCAATTTTAAATGAATCATTAGTCAATTTTAAAGCAACTTATAGTCAAAACTGATATTTTTAAAAATGGAAAAGCCTTTCCCGGCGTTATACAATCTATTAAAGTTGACTGTAACTTAAATGCATCTACATTATTGAACAATATTGGAGCATTTAAAAAATTCCTTAAGTACTTGTATGAAGACGTTCGACTTAAACTAAATTCATGAGTATCAATGCCAGATGACGTTAAGGTGCCATATAAGAAAGCAGCAGGGCGCAAAAGTGTTGTTGCAAAAAAGGATAAATTTTTAAATATGCCATCTTTTAATAAGTTAGTTGATATTACACAGCGTGTTAAAACATTTTTATCTTCTTGCATCGGCAATTATGAAGAACAAAATAGCATTTAATTATTTTTTGATTCAATCAAAATTAAATATTAGATCATTGCCACTTTTACCATTAAAGTTCAGTGATTATGAAAATCTGAAAACAATGGAAGTTTTTTTTTGCTTAGCAACAAAGGTAAAAGGAGCTATAAGTAGAATATCCATATACGCATTGATAAGGAAAATCAAAAATGGCTAGATAACATGTTGCTGGTCTACCGAATAACATATCAAGCTGATCAAATTTACTTGTTTTCGAATAATGGGATTCAAAATAACGTGAATTATTTTTTACAAAATTCCCTGAAAAAACTGTTTGGTTTTCAAGGAAAACTATTACCAACTTTTATCCAAAAAATTTGGGAGACAAAGCTCGCTCATGACGAGAACCTTTCAGTTAAAAGAAAACACACGCACCTGAGTCAAACAGAACATTCTGAGCATACTGCTAAAAAATTATTGTGTAGCATCGCCTAAATAAAGTGATATGAATGAGTTATTGAATTATTATGATGCTAATCTTAACCCTTCATGTACATATTCGTCGGCAATTGCCGTTTCCTATATATATATATATATATATATATATATATATAAAATTTGTAGATGTTTGTGTTTAGTAAAGTACGAATAATTATTTTTAAGTCAAAGATTTTTTCAATATCAGGAACAGAAGAAATCCAACTTGCAGGTATGAGCTAGAATCCTCAGTCTTATACAAATCCTGCGCAGTACGTTTTTGCCGGATGATAGAAACATGCAATACCAGACTGTAATAATACAAATATGAATATTATATTTTCCATTACTACCATTTAATAACTCCTTTCTACTTCATGTGCAGAGGAATGGAGGAAACACTGGTTGTATCTCCGATTTTGCTTGTCATACCGACTGAAATCACTGAAATTAACCGCTTTCTAGTAATTGATAGTCAAGCTATTCGCTGAAGTTGCACAACCCATAGATAAGTTGGGCACCCTCTCATCACGTATTCCTCAAATTTAATCATTATTCCTCCATGAATCTTTAGACATCTCTACAAATACAAATAAAACCGTCGCATCTCATTTCAACCTCTTAGCTTTACATATACAATCTAATCACAAAGGTGCGAATCCAGAAAAAAATTTATGGTGGGGTATGAACTGATTTATTTCTCATTAGTTTCATGCAAATGCATATATACTTCTATATAATACAAATAGATATTCTTCAGAATGTATGTAAAAGGACACATATAATAGAATTGAGATATTTATAATAGAAGTTTAACACTGAAC
>CABFPE010000138.1:430396-453066 GCA_900660155.1 Hofstenia miamia | reverse complement strand
TCAACGAAAAGCAATGAAAAACCACCCTCAAATTTTGCCAAGGAAAAACGTCCGTACAGAAAAATAATTGGTGGATTACCATTACCTCCCTCATATCGGAATGACTCCATTTTATACAGAGACGCTGTACTCAATAAAGTACAAACACAAAACCATGAAGTGCAGGCTGTACTACAAAGATTATTACAATTATTCCACTGATTGTCCAAAACTCAAAATCTTAAAGACCTACTAGTCACTCTTCTACACTAAGGAAGATAAGAAAAAAAACTGATTGCACTAAGTTCTCTTTTTCTCTTAAGTTAATTGTATTTATAAGTTTGATACTGCTGGCACTTTCTAAAAATAGCTGGCAGTTACATGGTATAAGATGCTCATACTTCTATGAGCTAAATTTTAGTAGTTTATACAGGAAAAAATTGTTAGTCTTCCCTTGCCACAATATATATATCAAGTTCATTTTCATATATTTATTATTATTATTATTATTATTTATTATTATTATTCCTCGGCCCCAAATTTTTGGTAGATACAACTTGCCAAATGTGCTCCAAAATTTTAAAGTTAATTTGAAATTTGCATACTTGAATGCTAGAAGTTTACCAGCACATAGGGTTCAATTTAAACATATGTTTGCTCAACTAGATGACAAATCCATATGGGTAATTACAGAGACATGGTTGACTGGCACTTCAATTTCAATAGCGCAAGGTTTGATATGTTCTATAAAAATCGAAATGGACAAGGTGGAGGACTCATGTTAATTGTCCCCAAATTTTTTGGTGCTACTAGATGTGATTTTCTCGAAAGTACCCACTCTGTTCTGGAGACTTTATGGATTGAGCTCCATAGTTACAAAAATGTTCCAAATAGACCTGATTAATGTTGGATACTGCCCTTGTAAACAATTAGCAAATGAATTCATTTAGCATAAAGTGGACGAACTTGAAAGAGCATTGGATTACAAAAACAATTTATTTGTATTTGGGGACTTCAACATTAATTACCTTAATCAAAGTGAAAGACACCACATTGATAGACTGATTGACAAATTCGGAATTGACATTGTAAACTCTACCATCCCGACAAGACAAGACAATTTACTTGATTATTTCCTAACGAATACATTAGATTTTGGATGTTATCAGTCATTTTTATTCAATTCTTTTTCAGATCATAATATGTGTGTATATGTGTCTGCTCATCAACTGAAAACTAAAATGTTTAAATATGTAAGGTATAGAGATTTTACTAAATTTCAAGAAGATCAATTTGTAAAAGAACTCGGTAACATACCTTAGGAGTTGGTCTATACAATAAGCACTTCCAGCAGTATGATTTCCTTTTTACTTAAAAATCTTCGACAATGCCTCAATAAACTTGCTCCTTTTCATAGTAAGTATGTGAAACCAAATAAGATTCTTAATTATAAAAACCAAACCATATTTGATCTCGAGAAGAGGAAAAAGGCAGCTTGGGAAGATTTAAACAGCTCATCACCCACCATTACCCAATTTACATTTGAAAAAATGTACATATTGGCTTTCAATAGACTGACAGAGTGTAGGAAGAAGTGGAAATTAGTAAATCTGATGTTAAATAAGGAAAAAGGGCTATGTTGCAACATTGAACGTATGAAGATAAATAACCGCATAACCACTGACCCTAAACGTATTGCAAATCATATGAATAAGATTTTTGCAGAATTTGGAACATTTAATGGAGCTAATGTAGCATACACGAATAACATCAATGAAATCTTAGCTAATAGTCAATACGGGTTTAGAAATGGCTATAGTATTATGGACGCACTGCTCTCTATAACAGACAGTACTAGATTAGCATTAAACAAGAATTGCTGTACAGCCATAGCCTTACTAGATATAAGCAAGGCTTTTGACAGCATTAATCACTCTATTCTTGATAGGAAATTAAAATGCTATGGTTTTGATGGCGACTCTAGAAGATTTATTTATAGCTTCATTAATGAAAGACGACAACGGGTAAAGATAATGAACACATTCTGTAATTATTTGCATACTAGTAAAGGTGTACCGCAAGGGAGTGTATTAGGGCCAGTTCTGTTTACCCTTTATATAAATGACATCTCAAATCACGTTAATTGCGAATTATATCAATACGCAGATGACACATGCCTGTTGAGCAGACATTTTAGCCCTAGCAAAGCAGTAGAAAACCTGACTGCTAATATAACAATTATCAAGCATTATTTTACTCAACATAAATTAACTTTGAACTACAAAAAACACAGTTTATTCTTTTTACTCCAAATAATATTAGTTCTATGTCCAAAAATATATCGTTAAAAATAGAAGGCACCAATGATACAATTGCGCAATCCGATGTAGTCACATATCTGGGAGTAGAACTTGATCGCAAACTATCTTTTGAAAAATTCATAAGTAGCAAAATAAGGAAAATGGCAGCGGGTATCCAATACTTGAGACATATTAAGCATTTCACCAGAGATATTCACTTGTATTCTATTGAATTGTATAATCATTCCACAACACGTACGCATTAATATTGAATTGCATAAGCATTCGTCAACAAGAACGCATTAATACTGTATTTAACTGGTCCATTACCACTTTTTTGCAAATCAGCAAACAAGATATTCGCACAAATTTACAACAACTGAAAATACTGTCACATAAATATCAATGTTTTCTAGCCTGGTAACTATGTTTAAATATTTGCACAAATTGTCACCAGCAACTAGGTTTCTAGACAATGTCATAGCCTGCAATAAACGCACTAATATCTTTATCATTAATTAGAAAATTAAGTGCAAGTCTTAACTTAAACCCAAAAAATTATAGACCAATTTGTTTTACACATCTTTTCAGCAAACTCTTTGAAAAACTATTGTTCATTAAAATAAACGCATTTGAAAACAGTCTATCGCATAAACAATTTGGGTTTCGCAATGACCATAGCACCCAAGACGCAATTCTATCTATTACTCAACAAATAAAGTCTAATATATTTCATAATAAATGCGCTGATGTTGTTGCATTATTAGATTTAAGTAAGGCATTCAATTCCATAAATTTTGATATTTTTCATGATAAGCTTGTACAATTTTGGTGATAACTCAATTAATTTAATCATGAACTTCCTAGAAAACAGACAACACCGTGTAATACTAAACTGTAAAAAATCAAGCTATGTTACGACTGACAGTTGGGTGCCAAAAGGTACTGGCCCTATTTTTTTTGCAATTTATGTAAATGATATTAATTAAACATGTTAAACACACCAACATTTAACAATATGCCGACGACACATGCCTAATAAGTACCCCAAAAACTGCTTTTCATGCTACAAAAACCTCCAAACAGATGTAGAAATATTAAACAAATATTTTACAAATAATCAACTAAAACTAAGTATTGAAAAAACTCCATTTATAACTTTTTCACCGAAGGCACAAAGAAATCAAATAAGCGATATAGAACTAAAGATAAATAATGAGTCAAAAATGCAAAGTGAATCAGTCAGCTATTTAGGAGTTAAGATAGATAATGAGTTAAAATTTGAAAAATTCGTACTTAATAAGAGTAAAAAAATGACTGAAGGCATTCTATAACTATATCACTTACGCAATGTAATATCAAGCAATTGTCATAAACAACTGATAGATGCTTTCTGATTGTCTCATTTTCAATATTGTTCGTTTCTTTTAACTGACCTAAATTCTAAATATCGTATGCTTTTATCAAAGACATTTAATTGGTGTATAAAAACTCTAAACTTTGTACAAAAGCATGGCAAAGCATCTGTATATAGTAATAAATATTAAAAATTACCTCTGTTCTACCAAATTCATCGGCATATGCTATCCATTTTATTTAAATAAAAATCTCGTGAACATCTCTTCTTTTCCTCAAAGACTACGTTAAATTAAATGAGCGATCACAAAAATTTCTGTGTATAGATAAAACTTCTTCAAGTATCAATTGTGGAATTATTTAGACTATGAAACGCGAGTAGAAAATAATTACAAAAAATTTAGAAGAAAACTGCAGAAATCACTGCTAACAAAACAATGTACACCAGGAGATAGCAACGCACTTCATGCGTTCCAGACATACGAACAATATTGAATATCCTACACAAAAAGTTACACAAACATTGATTTTTATTATTATATATTGTGATTATTAGTTTGTACTTTTAGATTTGTTTATATTCTATTTTATTTAAAATTTTTAGGAAATATATTGTTTTGACTCTTAATAACTTTTCCTTCTCACCACTTCACGCTAGTATATAGTTTTCATTACTATCGCTTCTCTACAGATTGCAGACCTTAATTTATCGAAGTATTTCCTATGCTTCTCGCTCACAGCTCTTAGTGTTCCAATCCTTACTTCTTGCGTTTTACATTTCAGTTCTTTGTTACAATTTCCACAGTTTCCTTTTTATCCTCCACTATTATTTTTGACCTCCTTGTTAGTCCGTATGTTGAAATCCCTTGTGGCTCATGAGAATACATTTTATCTTCTGCTACTACTCCAAGCACAAATGTAAGATACGGCCTACCTTGTAATGCCTGATCTTATGGATGGTCTTCAGTCCTCATTTTTTAATACATTGCCTTTCTTTTCTTATAAATCTCAACGAATTCTTAGTCTATAAAGAACAGATCTTTACACTCTCTACTCTTAGTCCGACAGCCCTTCTGTCTATTTTTTTCTCTAAGTTACATGTCGGCTTGCCTAGAATGACTAATGTTGACAACCATTTTGGATCGTCTTCAACCAATATCCATCTACATCATCTGTGCTTGAAACCTAGTTATTCATTGTCTATAGAAGGTCCCTCAATTCTGCTGTTTTGATCAATTTTTCTTCTTATCAAGAGTCCTTTTTGTGTTCACTCTTTATCTCTAGCCCATTATTTCTCCGTATACTTTCCAAAAACCTACTATATTCTGTCCTATTTTAGCTGCAAGTTTTTCCAATGCTTCTAATTTTGTGTATAAATTTTCTTCTTGTGTCTCAAACATAATATTTTGTCAATTTGCTTAGCTCTTGCTCTATGCTTTCTCAATTTCTCTCCCACAGCTAGCTTAAGTTCCTTTCTTGCAATTTCTATGGATCCTTTTTACCAATCCATATTACCATATTTGTTCTAAGCTTTCCAATCAAATGCGTACTCGTAGTAACATTGCTATAAATTCTTTTTCCCATGTTTTCATTTTATCTTTCTAAGACTCAAGTTTTTTCGTCTTCATGTCCTTAACTATTTATTTCAATACGTCCAATGCATCAATTTACAATAACCTATTCACCGCTGAGATATTCTTCGCTTCTATCCTCTCTAATGCTTTGTTAGCTTCACTGAGTTTGTTTCTTTGATTGTTCTTGGAACTGGTAATGTAGTTTTCACATTAATTTCTTGCCTCGCTCTTCCTTGATTGCGTTTCAATCTCTAGATTTACTAGTTCTGTCATTTCTCTTACTATTATGTCATATTATTTCCCTTTGCATTGAATTGTCAAATATATTTCTCTTTATTCCTTTAACTGCAACATTTTCCCCTGTCCTGTAAGTTTCGGCTCAGAAACCTCAAATTCTGTTGATTCTTCCTTCCACTATTTCAACATTTTCTTCCTTTGACCCTCTCATCTGGCTTACTTCTTATATAACACTCCAATGCTATTCGGTTCTGTATCTCTATGAACTATCTAGTTGTACATTGGTCTGCCTGTTGCTGTTATCCAAAGATTATTAACACCCTGAGATCATCTAAGGCCTGTCGTGAACTGAGGATATTGACTCATTCCAACCAAGGCTTTAGGTGCTCAATTGCCTGTGATCTAAGGTCACCCATAAATGCCGAAAAGTAAAATTAAAAACGACCAAATTTGCTTTAACAAATGTCAATGACATTGACATACACGAACAAGTAAGCATTAAAAGAAAACTATTTGATCTCGCTAAAACAAAACCGACGACCACTAATTGGACTAATTACGAAAAATATAAGACAATAATTAAACCAATTAAGAAATACTGTCTACCTTAGTAAATTATTCGAAAATTTTCTAAATAATCAAATAACCGCATATTTGAAATTACAAAACATTCTCTCGAAAAAAACAATTTGGGTTTCGCAATAGTTATAGCCGAAAGGATGCAATTTTATCAATATCAGAGCAAATAAAATCTAATTTAAGCTTAAATAAATGTAATTGCGTTGCCCTTGTTGAATTGAGCAAAGCCCTTATCTCAATGAATTTTGACAAGTTGAAAAACAAATTTAATATATTATTATTTTGATGACAAATCTATTAATTTAATAATGAACTTCCTTAAAAATCGACAACGAGTTATACTTAATGGCAAAAATCAAAAATATTGTCATTGACCGAGGCTTTCCACTGGATACAGTTCTTAGTCTCATTCTATTTGCAATCTACTTTAGACATAACTTAACAGGTAGGAAACAGAAAAATTGATCAATATGCAGATAATGACTGTCTCATAAGTACTGATATAAATGCCTTTAAAGCAAATAAAAATCTCCACAATGGCATCGAAAATTTATTTATCAAATAATCAACTGAAAGTAAATATTGAAAAAACACAATTTATAATGTTCTCTCCTAAGATATACGGAAAAAACATAGAACTTGTAAAAATAAGGTACCACTAAGGTAAAGCAAGTCTATTAACTATTTAGGTGCTGAAATTGATAATGATTCAAATTTCGAGTAATTTTTAAGGACTAAAATTGAAAAATTGCTTCTGGAGTTAAATATCTTTATCATCTTCGAAAGGTTTCAAACACATACCACAAACAATTAATAAATGCACTCTGCTTATCGCACTTTGAATACTGTTAATTCCTTTTTACAAATCTATAAATTCAAAATATCGCATCCGTCTGTCTAAAACTTTCAATTGATCTCTTAAAACACTCAATTTCGCTCAAAAACATGACAATGTATCCAATTATCGACTAAAATACAAAATATAATCTTCTTGCACCAAATTCAAATGCATATCTTATCAATATTATTTAAAGCCTAAATTGGTCAACCCGCAATTTCGTTTTTAAAACAACATATTTAATTAAATGAACGTTCTAAAAAATTTTATGCTTAGATAAACATTATAATAGCCAATAAGATATGGAATAACTTAGATCATGCAGTTCAAATCCAAAAAAATTACAAGAAATTCATAAAAAAATTGCAAACATTCCATTTCAAAAAACAATTTATTTTTAACGAAAATAACAACCTACACTCATTCCAAAATTTTGTATAGTGCTAGAAAATCAAAACACAAACACACACACACTTTTATATTATATATATATATATAATTTTGTAAGTAGCTTGTATTTTATAGTTTTTTACTAGTCTTTTTCAGCAATACATTTTCTTTGCGTCTTATTTTATTCAATGAATTTAATGTTTTTTAGTTAGAAGGTATTTTTGTTTGTATTTAGAATTGAATTCCTACTCTGCTCCCTACACCTTTAAAGTGGGACGTAAAAGCACTAAATATATACTCCTTATGTGTAAGTAATGAATATAAGTGATTTTCAACATTAATGCTTGTCGATTAGAGTAGAAGCTTTAATTGAATTAAATGATTCTGTCTATATCAATTTTAAATTGTATATACTTAGGTAGATTTTATATTTTAAAATTGCGTAGTGAGTGAAGAACTGTTGAGATATGTTAATCCAATTTAAAAATTAAATTCTTGTAGAATCTTCAAATTATTTATATCAACTGTAGCAGAGGCAAACACTCCAGCTGAAGAATATAATCAATACCCTGATTTTGTGAAATCTATAACGATATGATTTTTGTATCCTATTAAATCTTTTAATTTTTTTTCACGCTATTCCATTAAATGTAGCTCTTGATTAACAATTTACAATACTTCGTAGCTTAAGTTTAATTATTTTTGCTAGGCATTAAATTCCAACCATCCGTGGAGAAGCCAGTTATAGATATTTATAAATTTGTTGACCGTGGCATCAGAATTTGCAATTTGAAATTTCTTTCAAACAAAAGCTACATCCTTATCCATGGTATAACAGTTTTAAATAATTTGCAAGTTCTTTTAATTATACATTATGTGGAAGTGTCAATTTGGTAACATCAAGATAAAGTTCAACATTAAAAAAAAGTTCCATGAACACTTCAACGTTTCAATAAGTAGAAGGAATAAAAAGTTTCCACAATCTCACAAAATGTCTTCATCAGATGTGTGATTACTAATGCTTAAGCTATGAAATATCTAACCTCCACTGCTTCTCCTATGCAGATAGACCGCCCACATCCCATTGAGGCATGCTATGAATATGGAAACACTCCTCTATCCTGTGGAACCTTCAGATTTTGGATATCTATGTTAGATCGTGAGTTACACTGGTATAAGTGTTTTTCAAAATATGTTGCTAAGCGCTATAAGATCGTTATATTAAAAGTAAGAATGTTGATTAGAAAAATATTTGGGCACCCTTTTCAAAAATTAGTGTCTTCTATGTTATGCAAAAGTTGGATGCAATTCGCAATCATCAATTAATATGGGTACAGATTTTCATACCTTACATAACCATGGAAGCAACAACGACCCTAGATCGCGAATTGAAAGAGAAATAGGAGACAATTCTCTATCTTGTGTTTTCCTATTTAAGATATCTTCATTTGTTCGTGAGTCATAAGCGTTTAAAAATTTTTAGTGGAAGCCATCAAAGACTTTGAAAAATTGAAAGTAAAATTAGGATTAAGATCTGGGTCACGCGTAAAAAATATTAATTTCCTGGTTACAAATATGGTCAAGGGCAAAAAATATGTATAATATGGGTTATGGGCAAGGTGATACCTAACACAGGCCATGAACCGGTGAAACGAAAGAAATTATCGAGGGCGGGAAATATTTTTGATTAAACAGAGTATCTACGGCTATTTACAATAAATGACAACAAGAAATGATATTTAATGATATACATTAATATCAATAACCCTTCAACATAAAGATCATTGCTTAATTTAACTAATTCAAAAAAACATACAAAAATTTATTGGATTAACAATATGTAATGAAAAGACATGACATTTACAACTCATTTTGTAAACTTAGCACCTTTTTTCGATTAAAACTTGTATGTGAAATTGTTTTCTTGCAAATATTATTTAAGAGAATATTAGCAATTCTTCTTAAAACAGCATGCGATGTAAAAAATTACATTTTTTACCAATTAAGCCAAGAGCTGTTTGTAACTTCACTGCACAGAAATGACTTATAGATTGCAAAGTACATTTCTCAAAAAAACATAGACAATATGAAAAATAAGTCACTAATGACTGACAAGGGTAGACCAGTGAACCACGATCAATAAGTTGCAAATATTCAGAATTGTAACATTCTGTCTTATCAGTGGAAAGATTTTTATCAAATCTCGCTATATAGCCACATACATACACAATTGTCTCCTTAAAACATCATTTTCACTGAGATTTGAATAAGCACTTGTTAACTTTTGCAAATATCGAATACTGGGCAGCTTGATAAAATTTTGTAGGTATTTGTATGCAGATCGAGAAATTGTCAAAAGCCCATAAGCAAATACAATGTCAGAACAAGAATATAACTCTTCATGTCGCCTTGGTTATGGGCCTAGTCACGCGTCAAATATTTTGACCTGTTACATTGTTGTTCATGTTTAAATACATGGAAAACATAAAATAAAAACTGACAGTACTATAATAAATTTAAATATTGAATATTTTCAGATAAAAAGTTTTTGTTAAATATTTTTTTATCAATCTTTTATATATTCTAAAATTCAGAAATTTAGTACATTATTAAGTATTGTTAGTGTTTATTTGGTAATGATTAATGAAATATATGATTGGAAATGAATTATAACGGAAACTTTTTAAAGTATACCTTTAAATATTTCAACCAAAATAACAAAATTAAATTTGATGTCGTTCATTCAATTCAAATACGCCGACATTAGGACAACGGCATGAGTGAGAATGGGTATTCGAACGTTCGGTCCTAGGATTCTAATATAAATATATTTTCATAATTACTTTTTTGCAATGTAGGCTTTGTTCTACAACTCGAAAACTCATTTCTAGTTGGCTATTGAAACATTTGCTGAGAATTAAAAATTAAATCGCAAATCGCGAAAAAGTCAATTGCGAAATTCAAAGCAACCAATCAGAATTCAAACACCACTGTCAGAAGTTTCTTTGAAAATCAGTTGCGTCAAATATGACGACTGAATTAAGTAGTGTGGTTGTAATTATTAATGCTACTGAATCTAGCAATAACTCAAACGTCTTCGATCTTACTTTTAACACAATTCTTGGATTACTTGGACTTTGTGGTAGTTTACTCACCATCGCGGTATATACTTTCAAAGTTGTACCCACTCCAAGTGAGCGTATGATAATCGCTTTAAGTATTATTGATGGATTGTTCAACATGCTCAACATTGTCTTCGCTGTGAGAAAGTACATGCATTATTATGACAATGCCGCCGAATACTTTCTCTTTGCCACCACAACTATCAATTCCTATCTAGTTATCATCCTAATAACAATCAATCGCTATTACGCCATTTGCAAACCAATTGCATATCGCTATCAATTCTCGAAAAAGCGTGTTAACTTAATGCTGACCGTAATAAGTGGTTTCTCAATAGCAGAAGGCACAACCTGTGGCATATACACATATTTATCAGAATTTCCCAATCTTCAGAGCGTAATAGATTTCCAATGGTACAGCATTATGACTTTGATAGTGTTCTTGACATGTGGGGCGATGATATTTGTTTACATAAAAGTTGTATTTCAAGTGAAGTCTCAGAACAATAAGCTTAAATCACGATTATCCGTTGATCCTTCAGTTACTCCAAGACCCAGCATTCCTAATAATCAGCTGTTATTAGTACCCAAATCCGAGAACAATTCCAACTCGAGACGCAACTCCAACAAGTTTCTGCAGAATCGCGAGAGAAGAAGTCGCATAACACTCACTTTATTCCTAGTGAGTGTGATCTTCATGGGCTGCGTTTGTCCATACATTCTAATGAGTGATATTTATTACTTCTGTACAAAAATCATTAAAGCATCGTGTATCGACGTAAACGAGTTTCCAGCAATGTATTATCTGTTTGTGTTGAACTTTTGCATAAATCCAATGGTTTACTTCTCCACAAGTCGTTTATACAGAGATCGACTTGGTATCATCCTAAATCGTTCTATATCACGAATAAGCGGTGGTCAATTTGAAGGTCCTATTATTGTAGACCGGCGAAGATCAACCTTAACTACTTCATATCATAGATCCATCAGCGAGCATTCAATGGATAACCATTCTGCCACTAAAAAGTTGTAACTTCCAGATGAGACAAAAGGTTGTGATTTAGTGAAATTTGAAAATTTAGAATAATTTTGAATTTAAGACTTATTTTCTGATATTTTTTTGCAAATTCAATTCTTTCAGTTAGAGTTCTCTACACTATTGCACTAAAAATAGTACAGTGGTATATTCCCTAACACACAAATTATTTATTAGTATACTATTCTGCTAATATATTTACAAACAGTTCTTTTCTTAGTGGATTTATAAATTTGGAACGAAAATTACGTATTTCAATACGTTCATTGCTAAAAATTTAGTAAAGCCCTTGCAAATGTTTTTAATTACAAACTAATGTGGTTTAGATTAATAACTAGACCGTTGGCTTCATTCCATAATAAGCTTAGAAAAAAAATATATTTAACTTCAGGATACGCAAAAATGTGAGATAATGTTTAATTATAAATAAACTTTAAATTTATATGTAATGAAATTATAGCCACTCAGATCAAAACAGTGTATTCACCCGAATACCTGTTCTAATACCAAATGGTTTGCTCCAATTGTAAAACCCGCCAAGTAGAAGGAAGGCCTAAAAGTGATTTATAGATTGGATTGGGCCAAGTTTACAAATGCTTTGCTTGGACATAGTAGACACTATTGAATTTAACTAAATAAACAAAATTTTGTAACTGTTAAAAAACAGTTATCAATGAAGTTATTCAGCCAAACAAAATTCGAATTTCCTTTATTGAAAATGACTTGATGCTTCTAAATTGTTTTGAGTTGGTATGTATTTTAACCATTTTTAGTGTATTACTCAATTACTAGTTTTACAATAAACTCAGATTCTGATTGTAATCAATCGATAGCTTAATCCAACTGTTGATTAATGCCACAAGTATATTCAATTATTATTTTTTAAAACTGGCTGTAGTAATGACGCATAAAGAGTTTATTTACTGATTTAAATTATTTAAGAATGGGCCAGAAACAAAGTTTAAGGAAGCATGTTTCTTATTTTGATTATAAAAATTTAATATACAATTTCAATGCCAATAATGACTTATCCAATCAATAACATTTCCTTTTGTTTTATATTGTTCCCCACCTTTTCTTATATTATGAATTGTTAAGATTCTTGAACTTGCTGCCATACAGATAGGTAAATTGAAATTTGATTTGATTCTAATTTGAAATGTAGATGAAAATCTGAAATTTTCATTTAACACTTAGTCTAGACAAATTTGCCATATAAATTTTTTGATATAACAGGTTCAAATCTAATCAAATCCTATCCGGAAAAATCCTTTCGTATGCTACAAAATGTGACTTAATTTCATTATATTTAAAGACATTTATACTCATTTGAAAAACATTTAGAAAGTTCTTATTATTTTTTCAAAAAATTCTTTGCATGTCAATAATTTAATATTACATTCAGTTACTGATTTGAGCTAAATAAAATGTTAAAGTTATGATTGGTAGGGTCACTAAATAATAATAGTGGGTAATATCATGGCATTCTAAATTAATTAGTAGGCCATGGTAATACTTATTATAGCGAAAAATGTAAACTTTAGTAGTATAAATAATATTAAAAATTGAAATGCAGCTTTGAGTTGCGACCAGCCAAAATGATGCCATATTTACTCGAGTTGCATAACGCAATAGGCACATGCTTACCGTTGTCTGTTGTGTGCAAAACACAACAAGAGTATTTAACCTCTTTAAGCGTCAAAATAATCGAAAACGGTGCTGAAACAAGCGTAAGAGGATATGCAGTAGACATTTTAATAAGCGGTCGCTTAAGCGTTTTGAAATTACCAACTATTGAGAAATGCTGTCATCAGGGGCGCACCCAGCTTTTTTTCTGAGGAAGGGAACTATTCTTTAGATTATATATATATATATATATATATATATATTGGCATATTTTCATAGATATTCTTACATGCAAAGTAGTTTATAAATTCATTATTCTGAAGATTTTCACTACAACAATGGAAAAAGCATTGTCAGGGAAATTAAATAGTATACACTTTTTGACATGCTACCCAAAACAGAAAGGTTGATATTAACGAAATTCAACTATTCAATTTAAGGTTTACTATTTCATATATCTACTTTTTAATGTCATTTTTATAATTAAATTTCAACATAGCAAACGTAACCAGCATACTATGAATGTTTGTTAAAAATTACTAAAACTGAATTATTTTTCCCTACCCCTATTCAACCATTACTAAGATTGGCTAACACACATATCTGCTCCGTAGTTCAATAAGTGAGGATGATTTCGAACACAGACTGTTGTCCTGTTAACTGATCCTAATCTCAATAGGAAAAATTTCCATTTTTTGTGTTAGGATGATCTTTAAAAAATTCTTACTTTCTTATTTCTTAGTTATTCCACCAAAAACTTTAGACCTAATTCATGCCCAACTCAACTTT
Organism: Hofstenia miamia; assembly: GCA_900660155.1. Taxonomy (NCBI): domain Eukaryota; kingdom Metazoa; phylum Xenacoelomorpha; order Acoela; family Hofsteniidae; genus Hofstenia; species Hofstenia miamia. The sequence continues at coordinate 439,240 of CABFPE010000138.1, read as the reverse complement.
TAAGAAAATGTGCTCACTGAAGTTGAAAATTCTAGATTGAATTTTTCAAGAATAGATAATACTGATGTACAATTTCAAAACGTTGTTTAAGAAATTGTATAATATTCACTACAACTGTTGTGTAATAGTTTATTTTTTTCAATTTCAGCCCCTTTTTTCCAATAGCTCAGTCGAACCCCAGCCCACCGCGGCTCCGACTTCAACTCCTGTTAGCAGAAGAGAGAACAGGACTGAGGATCATGCCGTATTAAGGCTGTGCTGCACAAAGTACCTTTAGTTACATTTTGTAACTTGCCATAATTTGAGTTTAATACCTTATTTTCTCTATTGTTTTTTTAGCATTGCTATGTAATTCACCATATTTCACTACAGGTAAAAAATACAGAAACCGTGTCCAAATTAATTTCACATTTTGCAAAATCTAATTTAATGGAAAATTTCATTCAAAATTGCTATTTCTCATTGCTAGTTTTGCTTTTGGCAATAATTGGAATGAAAATAATAGATAAGAAATCAGCATAAAAACCAAGCATAACACAAAAACTTTTTTTAAATTAAAACATCGTTGTGAGATTACAAACAAAAATTACGAGTGCTTCATACTTCTGTTAGCACTAAGAAAAATCTAAGTTAAATGTTGCCAGAAATCGTAATCACTAAAAGCAAATTTGGTTCTGCATAGATACCTTATGTATAAGCTGTGATCATTGTTTAATATCTCTAGGTTTGACATCGCAATATGAGGTGTGTGACAGAAAGATAGCAATGGTGCGAAATAGAGTTAATGTTATGCCTTTAATATATAAAAAAGTGAATTCGGTAGTGGAAGCATAATGTATATTTTGGTCATCAAACTGTGCTGTACACATGCAATAGCCAATACTATATTCATTTACTTGGCAGGACAATAATGATTTTCGAATTGGGACTTTATTATGTTTCACCAAGATTTTCAACTATTAATGCTTGTGACATCGTTCTTAGTGAACCTAAATAATTGCAAATTATTGGTAATTTTTCTTCTTCTAAAGTATTCAATAGATAATTGATTTCTAATTATTGTAATAATTGCAATATCTATTAATTATTGCTTACCCCTGCAGATAGATTTGAAGCATTGCTTAATATATATGTACTATGTTATCATATCAGCATACATTTCATGAGGAATGGAAACATCTGTGCTCTGTTGAGGGGGGGAACGTTCCCCCAGTTCCCCCCCTCTGGGTGCGCCTCTGGNAATTATTGTAATAATTGCAATATCTATTAATTATTGCTTACCCCTGCAGATAGATTTGAAGCATTGCTTAATATATATGTACTATGTTATCATATCAGCATACATTTCCTGAGGAATGGAAACATCTGTGCTCTGTTGAGGGGGGGAACGTTCCCCCAGTTCCCCCCCTCTGGGTGCGCCTCTGGGAACAGCACATCGACAGTATAAAATGAATATTTCGACAAATTTCTATTAACTGATTTTATATTAAAAAATTCACGAACACATAAGCATTAGACTTCATGCGTGTTTTCATGCTTGTAAATTTGGGCTGCGGAATTTAAATATTGCGTAATTGCTAGAAAACGTCATAAGCCAAAATAAACAATAAGAAAATAGGTACATGTACTTACAATTGTGTTAATAATTTCATATAATAAACTACAAAAACGAATAAATATAGAATAATATATAGAAATATTTATAAAAATGTTTGGCGAATCACCCGTGGAATTAATGAACAATTGAAAACTTCGTTTCTAGTTATTTTCGTGGATTTGAAATAATTCTTTTCATTTTCTTCTGATCTTCAGTTTCAAGCATTTTTAAACATCGTATTTAAAAGTTGTAAATCGCTGTTCTATTGTTTATTTTAACTTTTAAATATTTGTAACTATTAATCTTCTCAGTTCCTTTTGAATGATTACTTAGTTCTACTGGTTACAATGGTAACACGACGCATTCGTAAAGTGAAGCATATACTGTACTTTGTTACTATGCTTGTGTATGTGCCAAGCTGGTTATGTGATATTATTTGAGAGAGAAAGCATTGGCTACAAAAGGGTTTAAAATGTTTGTATATTTCTAGATATGCCAAAATGTCTATTAATTAGTAAGCTTATCCTGAAACATCTAATACATTTAGATATTCATGAATTTGTAGAGAAGAATAAAAAAGTAATCGATATGAAATCCATTTTGCACGTTATAAAGGTGCTAGTATAAAGGCATGCAATGTGGTGTGCTCTTAAGGACTTGACCACGGGTGGTACTGGGGGAACTTATCCACCTTTCACAGGTTAACTTATGAGAAACTTAAAACAATTCTTCATATTTTTATAAAAATAACCAAATAGGTCCCTAACTAAGATAAAGTAAAATTCGAGAAAAAATAAGTTCCCCTCTACGTGTTATTTTAGTCACTAGGGGTTTGTAATTAGCCACAGCCCTGCATACCATTCAATGAACAGGTTTTGTTTCAATTAGAATGCAGACATAATCAAGCTTCTAAATTGTTAAAAGGATATCATTTTGACACAAAACAGGGGTATTTTTTGAAAACCTACTTGCGGACTAACACACACAATGACATTCTCCCAGTTTGACTCTGAAACATGAATTGCAACGTTGCATGATATTTTTATTGATCAAAATAATCGCTATCCTAAGCAAAATTAAGGTATAATAAAAAATTGAATATACGTTTGAAAAGAACCGATATTAAAATTTCACCAAGCATTGATCCATAGTAGATTTCCCCACAGTATGTATTAAGTATTCAAAATTCTATAAATTGGAATGCTCGCACTACATGCACTTAGCAATTGAATATAAAATTCATAAATTTTTTAGTAAAAAATTTTTTTCATAAAATACATGAATAAGCATAAAAATTGAACTAATGTGTCAGTAAACATTATTAATGTCAAAAAATCAAAATATTTACAAATTTTAACGAGTTCAATTAATGTTCGTCTTTTTTAGTCTTCTGCAGAATTTGAGCCTGTAGCTTATTGATGAAATTGTCCTTTTTAACTAACTCTTTCCTTAATTGCTGTTGATGCTGCAACAACTCTGCCATTTCCTCGTCTGGACATTTGAGTCTGTTTCTGCGTTTCTGGTATTTTCTTCCTTAATCGTCGATTGCACACAAGTAAATCCTCAATCGTCGATTGCACTCAAGTAAATGATCCGCTTGNATACCATGGCCTTCTAAATTAATTAGTAGGCCATGGTAATACTTATTATAGCGAAAAATGTAAACTTTAGTAATATAAATAATATTAAAAATTGAAATGCAGCTTTGAGTTGCGACCAGCCAAAATGATGCCATATTTACTCGAGTTGCGTAACGCAATAGGCACATGCTTACCGTTGTCTGTTGTGTGCACAACACAACAAGAGTATTTAACCTCTTTAAGCGAAAGCGTCAAAATAATCGAAAGCGGTGCTGAAACAATCGTAAGAGGATATGCAGTAGACATTTTAATAAGCGGTCGCTTAAGCGTTTTGAAATTACCAACTATTGAGAAATGCTGTCATACATTGATAACTCAACAACTCGACTTTTTACTAAACGTTTAGTAATTTTACTCAATTTTTGTAACTTAAATCAGCTAATCAAATCCAGTACTTAATCACTGCTGGATTTCATTGCGTGTGTTCCCCCATGTATCATCTCAAAAAAGCGAGGGCATCCCATATTGAGTTAATTAATGCATTTGATTGACTATTTTATTGGTGTTGCTTCTTTACGCGGTATATTCATTTACACATTCAGTGATGGTATTCAACCATGATAAATTCTATAAATTTGCATTGGATAAGTTAGATTATCAAATTTCAAAAAGACTCCCACCAATTTCCCAACTTCTACATCAGAAGATGCAAAAATTTTTCTCTCACTTTCCTTGGTCGAAGCGTGCGACATTGTACAGTATTGGATCATGTACAATTCGGACCGCATGCGAAAACTTTCAATTTGTTATTTTTTAGTGTCTCCAGACACTAGATCAGTGGAAAGGCTTTTCTCAAGAGCAGCCAATATTCTTTCAGCTCGGCAAAACAGATTAGGTCTTTCCGTTTTAAGTGATTTATTAACGTTAAGCAGCCTGGTGATTTTTAAAATTATTTTTATGATCCTATAAAAAATTTTTAAGCCACTTTAGCTCAAAAACCATTAATGGTGTGCTCAATCTGAAAGCACCACATGATAGAGGAGAGTCTCTTCTATCTTTTCCATCTAAATTCGCGCGCTGGCCTTGTTCCGGCGAAACGTGCAGTTGGGCGACGTCTCCGATTGCAGGGGCTTCGGCACCGCGACATCTGACTTGGTGCACGACACACCTCAATGGGTTTGGAATATCTTTAATTTAATAGAAATGCATTAATGCACGTTCCTCAATAGACCTACCCATGCCCCAAGATTTTCAAATTTGGAAATAGGCTTGGAGAAAATTCTTTGTGAATGTGGAAAACGGTTTGTCCTTTAAAAAGAACGCTAGGCTGTTTAATTTAATCGTAAAAGTTAATAAATGTTTGTTGAAATTCTTTGTGTAAAAATATTTTTGATAAGTGAATAAGCGAGCGGGTCACATAAGCGGTCTAAGCGATAAGCGACATTGAAATAAGCGGTATAAGTGATAAGCGGTTGAAATATGCGAATTAAATACTCTGAACACAGCACAGTCTATTACAGTACTATCCGTTGTGTTGTGTGGAATTTTAATTCGTTGCGTACACAAGTCACAAAATTTACCAATTTGCCATTATCCAAAAAAACCTGATCCCTACATTAGGCTTTTCAATTTCAAACTTACTACTGCTTTATTTGCAATAAAGCTGAATTTATTTTTAGGGATTAAGAGGATGATACATGTATTATTATTTAAATTTTGCTATTTACATAAAATTAATTGTACTTAATAAAATGTTCATATATACATTTATTTTTTTAGATCATAGTTTTCTAAGCAAAATTGGTGTGATAACAAATTTTTTATATTTTACGAAAATAGAATAAATAATAATTCATTAATTTTATTAATTTTCAGCATTTTTAAATTATGGAGTTCTAATTTTTATGACTTCCAGCTTCCGTTAATATTCATTTTACAAGAAAAGNGATATCATATGATTATAAATATAGTCTAAGCTTGGAATCTATTGTTAATAAAAGATAATGTTCGAATGAATTTGAATGAATACTCCGATTGAAGCGTTGTCTACGCCGTATGCTTCAATAGTGCTGACATTTGAAGATAGCATAACGAAGATGTACATGTTATCAAAATTGACAATTTGAATCAAATACATGTACATGTAGATATCTATGTTATGTAAAACTCATTTTTCACTACGAAGGGCTCTATTAGAGTATTCAGGAAAGCAAAATATGTCGCATGAGCATTTATATTTTGGATTTTGTTGAGTTTAAGGCTGTAATAATCAAAATAAAATAAGATAATATAGGCGGTTTAGGCCAAATTCGATATCTATGATTTTCTCGCAATTAGCTCATACAGGATTTTGCGGACATACCTCACGAATAACTATATGCATAGAGGATCTCAAAAATACGTTTCAATTTGGGGTCAAATTTTTAAAGTTTTAGCCGACCTTCCAGTGAAGTGTGTGTAGCTTTAAATATATGTCTCTTCAATTTAATTAGCTGTTGAAAGCTACTGTTGCTGAATATTTCAGTTGGCAATCTCGACCAACGGCTCACTACAGCTAACAAATTGTTTGGATTCAAAAACTATTTAGACTTTCACTGAACTTTTGCTGGGTTGTTCTTATTCTTTATCAGTCTCATGGGTCCAACTCTTGCGGCACTGAAAATTCAGGCCCATGCATCTTTGCCTTTAGTAAACTTTTGGTCTTCTCACTTTTGCTAATGCGCATGTTGCTCAGTGCTGTCAGTACTTCCTTTTAATTGCAATAAAGCTGAATTTATTTTTAGGGATTAAGAGGATGATACATGTATTATTATTTAAATTTTGCTATTTACATAAAATTAATTGTACTTAATAAAATGTTCATATATACATTTATTTTTTTAGATCATAGTTTTCTAAGCAAAATTGGTGTGATAACAAATTTTTTATATTTTACGAAAATAGAATAAATAATAATTCATTAATTTTATTAATTTTCAGCATTTTTAAATTATGGAGTTCTAATTTTTATGACTTCCAGCTTCCGTTAATATTCATTTTACAAGAAAAGCTGTTGAGCTCTATTGGATTATTAATAGTTCGATCTCAGCAGTTCAAGAGTCCAATCCATGTAAATTCAATAAATATGTTACTTAGAAATAGTTAGTTATTTGGTGGTTCCTAAGACTTTTTCAATTGCTATGTTACGAATACAAAAGACGCATGTTCCACTATATATAATGAAAAATCCCACTGGTAATTTTACTTCAATACTAAAACAAACAAAATTACAAAATGTATGAGAGTTGTGTGATTTATGACTTTGTTGTGTAGTGTTGTATTGTGTATGTTGTGAGACACAACAGCTTTTGCTGTTGTATTGAATTGATTATTTTATGAAAAAACTCACACAATTTGCTAAAATCGCAAGGCTTTTAGAGACCTCACCACTACAAAGTGAAGAAATAGATTATAATCTCTAAAGTTATGTTCTACAGAACGTTATGCTCATTATAGTATTTAATAAAATGAAAAAAAATTATTGGAGAAAGCAAAAGCTAGATTTTTTTGCACATGTCATCATGTCAAATTTATTCCAAAATAGAGGTATGAGTCATACATTTGCAAAGCAAATTTGAGAAATGGAGCCATCCACAGCCCCCTCCCCCCAACAATAATAATCCTGGATGAGTCACTCTCATTGGCTGCAACGTTTCTGATCCTAAAAGTCTACCGATTATACATTTTATTTTTATAACTTTTTCAATCGTAATTCTCTTGTAATTATGTTTATTCTGTAATTTGTATTAGTGGATAAATGTGTGCTATTGGTTCGCTCTTGGTTGAATTCGTATTAAAATTCATCTGTGGATTACTAGTCTAGACATTAAATGAAAAAGTTGTCTTGTATGGTAATTGGTGCCATTAATAGCCCTGACACGAATATTGAGATAACAGAAGTGTTTCTCTGAAGTTCAGGACAGGTGAATTGATTGTTTTTTAGACATGCTGCTAAAATGAGTTTTTAAGAGAAAACGTAAAATGCGCGCGCCATTCAAGTTTGAACAATTACATCAATTATATTCATATGCTCTCTAGAGCTTTAATGTTTTCTAATTTTAACATCCAGGCTTTCTAATTTTCGTTTTGACAATACTTGAAAGAAAGTAAACAGAAAGTAATGGAAGTAGGTTGCGACACCCACTAATTTCTTATTACGTAGTCTTTATACAACATTGCGTTGAATTGCAATTAACTACAATTTTGTTCTCATGGGACAATCCTATTTTCTTCAAAAATATTCTTTAAATTTTATAGCAAACTTAGTAAAGGAAAAGACAAATTTCATTGATTTTCAATATGTGAATATTTGAAAGCTAATTGTTCCCAAGGGCGAAGGTCAATACACTCCAAAACGGGAAAACTCGCTCGTTTAGAACGATGTGAGAAAACAAATATCAGTTTATCAACAATTGATTTTTACATTTTGTACTATGTTCTAAATTGATTTTAATTATATTTTTTATTAATTTTTTGGTCAAATATAATGGTTTTTTCAAAAAATTAATTTAGTCTTTTTCTTAGACTACACTAGGGATCTAGGGTAGAGGGCGAATTTTTTTCGAACTGTATCATTTAATTCTACTTGAGTTTTTCCCAATTCAGCCCCACTTCAATCAAATGTATTTTTGGTACCTTAGTGGTGAATTTGGAATGTGGGAATGAATTGTGCATGACGCCCAGNTCATTAACTTTGGCACAAATTATGAGTAATTTTCTGAAATCCATGGTCGTAGTGGCGTCATTTATCGTCCCATGGAACTGTGACCAGTAAATCTCTCAAAAGTGGTATCACAGAACCCTAGGTGAGCCCCTTGAAATAATGAATATTTACGAGCCTGAACCTGAAACATATCTAACCATAGAGAACACAGTTTTCGAAATTCAATTTCTTATCTATTTTGACAACGAAATATCGGAAATTTGTTAAATTGAATTCGGTGTCATTGTTTTCAGCTTTCTTATATTTATAATGTTAATAAGAAATTCAATGAAGGCTTGGGATTGTGTAAGTATAGCAATATATTCTAACAATACCTGCTTGCATAGACGAAGTACTATAAATCAAAGAGGAGTGCATGGGCAAGTTTTCATTAGTTGGGAACGCTATTCTTTATTGTGAAATAAGCAGTCATTCTTAATGACGGTCTTGGTTGTTCCACATAATTTTTCTGTTTTATTTTGTTTCTAGTTTAATTTTATTGCAATTTTCTTACACGTTTTAATCGAACTTATTTCCTGACTATTCAAATGTCATTGACCATTGTTTAATAGATATCGAAGTAAAGATGTATTTGTAGATAAGATAAATGTAAGCATGATATCGAACTTTAAACTTGACCGTGAAAAATTGCGTTTTTGATGTTGACATTGAGCTGAATCTCGATCTCGAGCAAGCCAATTTCAAGCATCCTCGAGAATAGAAGATTCTTTTCTATAGTTAATCATGCAGTCATTGTAACTAATCATCAGTACCACATAGAGAGTCAATTTCATAAAAAACTGTTTTTAACTAATTTTTTTAATAAAAGGTTTGTGGATGTTCATAATCACTGATTGAGCGAAACAAATGTCGCCTGGTCAACGAATGGTAAGCGCGGTTTTTCAAGAGTTGCAATTTTAAGAAAA
>CABFPE010000138.1:356027-417956 GCA_900660155.1 Hofstenia miamia | reverse complement strand
TGGGACTACACCGGGAAATACATTTTTTATTCTGCAAAGATAGAAATAAAACAATTTTAAACCATTTCGGGGTCACAAGTACTGAACATATCAAAATAACAAAATAATTATATAAATAGCCAAAAATTGAACAACAATATTATAATAAAATCTTTAATAAACAATTTTAGGCAATTTTGGAGGTCCAATAGTTATCTAATATACACCAAAGCGGTTAGTGAAAATTTAACATATATATTTGGGAGTTTTTGAGTTGGAGCAACGAATTGATATCAAGCACCAGGCCCNTTTCTAAAAAATGAATGCAATGATTAATGCGTTAAAAGAATACAAAATGGATCATTAATAATGCTAAAGACTGTGTGAGACAATTTTTCAGAACGGATAGAAAATATATTGATAGCAGATAATTGTAACATCTGAAAAAATAAAATTATTGCATATTTAATTCTTATATAGATGAATTCCAAATGAACTAGGAAATATCACTCCATGAAGTTCGATTATAGTAGCATTTTTAATGGAGAAAGTTCATTACGGAAGAAGAAGAAGAATGTTCTCTATAGAGGGAGTCTATTATAGAGGAAGTATATTATAGAAGACGTTCATTATAGAGGATGTTCACTATAGAGGAGTTCTACTGTATTTTTTGCATTATTTCATACATTACAAGGTGTGACATAAAGTTTAGTTGAGTGATTTTTGTTATTTAATTTAACAACTAAATAATTTACAAATTAAATAGTTTATCAAAATTTTGTCAAGCGTGGACTAGTGATTTTAAATTTGCTCAATCGTTCATTTTAGAATGGATTTCATTAGGACACAGCATGTCTTACGGCAATAAATCAATTACCAGAAAGGCGTAAGGGGCTATTCTAGATAGATTTTTTGAACATTAAGAACCTATGAAGTTCTTTAATTACTTTCGAAAAAATGCGTAGTGTTTTGATCAATTACTGTAATNTGTATTTTTTGCATTATTTCATACATTACAAGGTGTGACATAAAGTTTAGTTGAGTGATTTTTTTCACTGAATTTAGTAAATTTTGGGACCAGAATTATAAATTTGAATGCAATTTTACAAACATAAACATACTTTTTGAATAATTTGTATTCAAATATTAACAAACATGCATAGTATTGCTTTGTTGTGAATGTCTACGATCATATGCGGTATTGGGACATTGAAGTTAAATCTTCCTTGCTACTCATTTCCAGCAATAATTCATTAACCTCAGTTTCACTGTTGTGATGTGTCACATTGAGCATCACAATGGGGAAAGAATATTTTTGACATACTCTAATGCTCCTTGCATACTATATAGTAACGATGCACTGTGGTTATGGCGATATTATTCATAACTTCTCTGCAAACATCATTCCCTCTTCTAAATGTACTACCTGTCTGGATTATTTCTGTTACAATCTTGAATATTATATTCTGAGAAATCAAAGCTTTATAAATATAGTGGTGGTACAAAAAAATTTCAAGGAACAAGTGAACCAATCTAATAGTATTATTGTATCATAAATTTTCAGGATCTCAATTATAATTCCAAAAGCGACACAGCTAAATCTTAGCATGAGAAAAAGCAAAAATTTCCTTGCTAGATTGAAGAGATGAGACATTGCCAGGAATGTCTATTAAATTTATTTTCTAATGTGTCAATTGAATGCTTTTCATGAAATTTTATGTTTGCTTAGTGATGAAGAAAAGGACAATTACACCAACTACTCAAGAGACTTATTTAGGAGTGTGGGTATATCAAGAACATATTGAAATATGCAGAAAACAACTCTTTGGGAGTATAATTCGGCTCATATAATTTCTGTAGGTTCAGATCAATGAAAACAATCTATTTATTAGTTATTTGATTAGTAAGGAAAGTTTGTTGAAAAGCTAAGAGCCTTGATAATATTTCAATTAAAGGAATTTGACAACTATAATTATTTAGACTATATTTTGGCCTCATGGTTTCTGAATGAACACGAAACATCTGCTTACAAATCAAAATACAATTAGATGCTTGTGTAGAATTTTAAAAGTTATTTGAGGATTTTTGGTGTCTCCATCATACTACAATTTCTGATTCCTAAATTCAATGACCTATTTATGTAATAAATTCAATTTCATGATAATTCCTAAAGCATTGTTCTACTATAAAAATGACCTCAAATTCATCTTCAGCAGCACCCAATTAACCAGAAACATCGAAAAAGTACTAAATTAAAAAAATTTTTGTCACACAGTGTATTATTGAATATGTTGTATTTGACCCTAAATAATCCAGGCATTTTTCACAATTTGTGTTGGTTTCTATAAAAAATTCCTAAGCACCCATAATTCACGAAGTAATAGAGATTTAAAATCTAAAAACACAGCTGGATAGAAAATCGTTTCTTCTGTCCTTTTTAGCCAATTCACGACCCGCTTGAACTCTTCCAATTTCTAACTTTACACACGCGGAGCGCATAAATGGGGCTTGGGAGGTATTTTTAGAAACTACATATATAATTTTTGCTGTGAAAACCATTGGACAGCTTCATTATTTAAACACTAAATATGCAAAGAAAATTTAATATTTTCATTTACTTCAAGAATAGAAATAATTTTATGACAAATTTTCACAATAACAGGAAAAGTCCATAATTGTGTCAAAATCCCAGAATTCCCATATTTTCTGTTAGATTTGGAGAATATTGTTGGGAAAATTTGACAAAACGGTTAGTGACTTTAAAGATTCATTAGACAGTGACGTTAAGTATTACTGTGCATAGAAACTTTTGTGGATTTCCCTTAGTGAAACTGTGTATGGGATCGATGAAATCTACATAAGTTATTTTTTGGGTCCCGGTACATAACACAAAAAATAAATTTGACATGACAATTGAATCTTGTCCACTTAGATCAATCTATGTTAATAAATTGCTGTTTTCAAGCCTATTTGTGCTTAGATTTTATAATTGACTTTGACTTATTTAACGCTTCTAGCTCGATCCATTCGAATTGATGTTGATAGAAGGAAAATGAACTCATCAATATTTACAGTTGACAGTTGATTAGCATTGGTAGACAGTCATCATTTTAATACCATATTTGAAAAGATATTATCCTCATTTCAATAAATGCTTCAATTAATTGACGCTTATTGAAAATGTGCATTTATGAAACTTTCTGCTAGTATAATTTCTCAGTAATTAATACTCGGGTTCATCCATTTTATATTTCAATTCTGCACATAAAAGTTATCTTATGTTCAACACTTTTAAGAAAATTTATTATTTAGGGGGAGGAAGAGATTTAAAGTTATAGACGATATCAAGTTCCAATAAATTGATTACAATAATAAAAAAACTCAGCATGTTAAATATATAATATCTAATTTCAACATTACTTGATTTTGTTCTTTACTGTAGATAAATATTGGTAGCTTTTAGCATAAATAGAGTTGAAAAAATAAGCTTGAATGGTATTTCGGTCATTATCGTAACTAAAAAGCATTTCAATTATTTTTTTACATATATTATTGCTACGGTACAATTGGCAAGGCTGCAAACTACTTTGATACTGTCTTTGATACTGTCTATGCAACACCTAGAAGAAAACATGAGAAATATGTACTTTCATAAAATTTGCTCATGTGAATTGAAAACACAATTTTATGTATATATATATATATGCAATAATGCAAAAGTTAGTGTAAGCCACAATTTTCTATGAATTGAATTGAACTTGTAAAGTGCTTTGAGTTTGAAACAATCATAATTTCGGATGCCTTGCCGAAAATTGAAAACAATAGATTACATGACTTAATGAATAATGAGTTCATTGAAACTTACAGAACATGGATTGCTGAAAGTAGCCAGTGTGTTCTCCTGCTTCCATGGAAAAGTTCTTATCAATGTTAAAAAGCGTGCTTAAGACAATAAAATAATGGACAGTTCTGTATTGGTGCTTCTTACTCCCTAGTTGATTACGTTTAGTATAGAATACACGAATTTTACAAAATCTTAAGAATCTTTGGGTCCATTTTTTAGGTAAAAAATTACGTTTTTAAGCAAAAAAGTCAAAATTTTTGGGTTAAAATTTCAATTTTTTTAGGAAAAAAAATCACCCTAGTTATCAATATAATTGCATACTCAAATAGCTCAATCAATATTACTATAACACGTTGTTCTGCTAGTAGCAGTACACTATATTACATTTAATTAAGATACTTGGGTGTTGGGTACAATTTTGACTATTTTAGCGGTTGAAACAGTTAGTAGCAGTAAACCAGACAAAGCTTATACTGTGCCATGCGCACAACACACAGCCCTGGTTGAAAGTGTTTATGAGCCTGCTGATTGCAAAGGGGCTCATCAATACTAGACAAAAGCTGTGAAACATGGGCATTAGTTTAGTTAATGCTTATGACCAACGAGAAACATAGTCAGTGTTAATAATGGCTGTATGGGATTAGGTGAGAAATGACCAACGAGAAACATAGTCAGTGTTAATAATGGCTGTATGGGATTAGGTGAGAAATGTAGTTAATATACATGTATTTAAGTTCATATTTTCCTTTGCAATTTGCTACACCACTGCACTGTACTACTGTAGTGAGCTTAATTTTACAGCAATTTGAACAGAGTTTTCTAGTCATTAACAAGCAGTAATTTTGTCCAATTTCTACAAAAAAAGGAAAGATAGCTAATACTTTGATTCATCTTGCATACCAGAGACATACAGCATCAGCCAAAGACCATTTGAGTGGAATGGCAAACTTAATAGTGGATTGAAACTTAATAAAAATACTGAAAACAATTTTCAAACTGGTAAGACTTTGCAAACAAATTATTTCCAAATGTGTGGAATATTTGGTCTCATCATATTCTTTTGACAAATGCTGTCACTTAGTGAGCGTGCTTCAAGAAAGAAACTCAAAGTTCGATTGGAGTCGAGTAGCACGCTAATTCCAGAGTCGAGTAAAGCATTGCGATGAAATTTTTACGAAAATATTGAGAATATTACAAATCTAGAAAATGGCTTCCTAAATTCAGCTGGAATGGAAAAACTATTATTACTCTGATTATGACTCAGTCAGGACCAGACGATGAAGACCGTGTGGATAGTCTTATGGATTATTTTCATCTGTAAAACTTATCATTAATTACAATATTAAAATATATATGACAAATAAGCATTCAAACACATTTTAGAGCATGTTGAAATATTTTGGGAATTGATTTTGTAATTTCGAGGTAAAAAATCAAAGTAAGTGTTAGAAAGTGATTCAAAATCATTTATTATTCAAATGCATTAGTGAAACAGTTTTAGATAAGTAACACACTTAATTAATTAGCTTAAGTCTATTATTTAGAAGAGAGATCTTCTCATATTGTAAAGTAAGGGCTTCTTTGCATAAAACAGTATTGCTTGATTATATTGTATATGTACGACTACTATATTGAGAGGTAACTTTGAATTACACATTTTTTATTGGTTCGTAATGATGACTTGTTAATCATTGCCGTTTTTGTTGTGCTAATCGTGTTTTCTGAAGGTCATTTTTCACATTGAGTAAACTCATAAGTTAAGGTATCTTCCAATATACCTATGCTGTCATGTATCAACATTTCCTTGTAGAATCCAAAGGCATCCCCCTTTAACCAATTCTAATCAAATTAATCTATGACATTTTCTTCTTGTCGTCAATGCAAAAATACTCAATTTAGGCAATTTGTTTATAATTTTCTCATATGCATGAAAATTTATGTTAATATTTTAGGATATCACGATTATCCAATAATACTTCTTTCACTAGGTTTTAATTTTAATCAAACAGCGCACTTTTATGCATCCGTATAAAACCATTTCTGTTAAAATATGTTTCACATTCTCACTACATTAATTCCAAAATTACAAAAATGTTTATATTTTCAAACATAATTAGAAAGCTTGTATGTAAAATTTTTAAATTGATATACTCAATGTTATAAATTAGAAAAGATTTAGCTTTCTTTAAATAGACAGACTACAAACAACGGTAAAACATTCAAAATAATGTATTAAATTCAAGGGCAAAATAAATAAAGTGTTCTTTTTAACTACTTGTTGCAGAGAAGTCATTAATTTGATATGTGAATAGTTTCCCCTGGAATTTCAGTCAACTGAGAAGCCTACAAATAGATTGGTCAATGTATTTTTCAAAAAAAACTGTCATACATGGTCAAGAACTTTCTAATCAAGTTGGTTTATTAAAAAGTGAACACAATCGAAGATAAAATAATATTACTTCTTTTTCTCTTAGCAAATGTATGACTCTGAATTGTTATCTTAGCCCTTAGTGGAGCTTTAATTTTCCATAAGTAGAAGCCTATCAGGCTGAGCAAGTATTTTCTGCTTGTACTATGAATAATGCCTACAGAAAATACTATATATATATATATATATATATATATATGCCGTTACATATACATATACAAATATAAATAGTTTGCATTGTATGGATAGAAAACTATAAAAGACAGTTAAGAAAAATAAAAAATTCAATGATTATTGTTTATCGCACAAAGTCATTATAGTAATGTTAATTTTCTCATCCGATAGAAACACATTTTTTAAAAATGCGAAAATGCTTAGAAATGGAATTACCCAAGGGCATATTATCTGTATAATTTCCCAGATGCTATCTGGTAAATATTGATAATAAATGAATATTTAATCATTATTAGAATTTTCAATTAGCTAAATATAAGTAATTTTCAAGATATTTCTAAAATTACGAGAACAGAAAACATGAATTTGGTTGAAAATGTGTATCTAGATGATTGATCTGAACAAAAATAACACTTTGATTCTACCTGGTCTTTTTGAGACGAGTTCAGATACAGAGATACTTCAAGCACATCTTTGAAAAAATATGTTAATTATCATTAAGAGCTATTGCAGATCTCTAATACCAAAGCACCAGAGGAATTACGCGCGGCTTTGGCTGAAGCACCCGGGCGCCATTGTTCCACATTTTTTGAGGAACGTTAATTTTTTCAATCGTTTCTTCTACGTTATTTCAGATATTTTTTTATTGATGGTTACAGCCTGTAAATTAAAGTCAGTGGGGCATAAAATCTAATTAGAGATTTATGTGAGTTCAGTTTGTAAATATTATTTATGGCTCAGTTTCCACTTGGTATATAATTTAAGGTTAGCTATGGAATAGGCTTTGATTTCGACAGAAAATGGAAAGGTGCTTATAGCCGCACCTGGAAGGAAGAATTCCAGACCTAAAAGTATTTTCGTCAATATTATTTTCCAAATTATTATGAATCATTCGTACAATTACATTTAAATCCCAAAGGAACTCATTTAATATATTATCATCTCATTTATTGTAATTTAAAAATTCGTTTAATTTAGCGAGGTATAACAGAAATTAAGTTTCTTAATAAAGCTTTCTTAGTTTTATTGACTTTCAAAGAAAGGCGAGGCATAGAACAGTCGTATTTCCTTAGCAAGTACTATTCAAAAAAATACATAAGTTACACTTACCTCTCAAAGTGGATATTTAAGAAATTCAAAATTCTCTAGTTGATATGGAACCATTGACTACTCTGTCTAGCAGTGTTAGTACATCTTCTATAATTTTAAAGCAATGAAATGTTAAGAGTCTCTTATTATGCTGAACCTTGTAATACATTTATTCCAAGAGTGTCGTCAGAAATTTATAAAAGGTGGGGCAAATATTGCATTAGCAAATGTAGTATTTTACAAATCTGCTTTTGTTGGAAAAATATTTTATTTCCAGTCAATTTCTGTTTGAAGATATCTAATTATTTCATCAAAAGAGAGACAGGAGATCAGACCTATATTTTCATATTTTAATAATCCGAACAAAAAATATAGTAACTAGCTGAATTTATTTTTAAGATGAATATGTATGCATGCTTTATGTATTCTTAATGGGATTTACATATAAATTTATATACAATAGAATTGATAATTTGATGTACATATATATATATATATATATTTTTCAAAGTCAAAATACATTTTTGCAAAGTCGCAATCAATAATACGCGTATTTTAAATTTCTTGAAGGGAAATGTATCTACAAAATTCGGCCATTTTTCAATTTCATAAAGCTCTTTTCCAGGGCTTCCCATTTTGCTGTTAACATCTAAGGAAGCAGTTAATAGCTAACAGAAATTCCTTTGCTGTTAACAGCCTCGCTATTTTCTTACTTAGTACTTAGAGAGAATAGATAGAAAATTGTAGATAGGCTTCGACATTGCATGGATAGGAGCAGGTTTTTTTGAGTGTCTTAATAATGCGAAAATATTGAAAAATAGCCTTTAAAATGCATTTCCGACTTAGAATTTAAAATTCTTAATTTTTTTGCCCAACATTTTTTGATTTAACCAATCAAAATCACTTTTAAAAACCTGACGAGAAGCCATTCCACCAAGCCCCTCGTGCATATGTCAGTGGATAGGACAATAACATTGCTTTTAAGCAGAGTTAAATGAATAGCAATGTGCTTTGAAAGAAACTATTAAAACAACTTCTGAACATGAACTTCAAGACGAATTTTAAAATGGATACCATTTCTACAAAACTTAAAACACAAAAAACAAATATAAATATGAATAAAGCAGCATTAAAAATGGCAACAAGTCGTCTGCTTGCATCACTATACAAATCATCTGATGTTTTAATACCCGGTGCTTTTTAAATGTTTTGAAAATTGCACCAAATGAAAAGTTGATAATCCATTCTAGAAGTTGATAAAGAGTGAGAAATGAAAAGTTATGAATGCGCACCGCACACAACCCAATTGTGAATGACTCACGAATAATGAATGAATATTCAAATATATATATCAATGGGGTATGTTGAAATACTTGGAGCTGCAATGATCTCTATCAACGATTTCAATGCTGGTCTAAAATCTGACCCTCTTCGATGCGCTGTTGAAGGGATTAAAAGACATTGAAGGTGTGAACAACAGATAATATGCCAATATTATGCAGGCACCAGATGGCCAATTCAATTCCGTTTTTCATTTTGATCATTTTGAAATATTAAGTGAAATTGAAAAACGGAAATGTTCATTTTTCATTTTTGTTTTTCATATTGCATTTTGCAATTTTTTATTTCTTAAATTTTTTAAATGATTTGCAATAAATGAAAAGCAAAAAATAAAAAATGAAAACGAAAAGTGAAAAATGAAAAACGAAAAATTTCAATTCCGTTTTACATTTTCATTTTGATTATTTTCTAAATGAAAATGAAAATGAAAATGAAAATGAAAAATTAAACGTTTTTCATTTTTATTATCTTATAAAGTTACATTAAATTCAAAAGTGAAAAATGAAGATGAAAAATGAAAGGTTTCAATTCAGTTTTTCATTTTTTGATTTTCGTGTTTGTTGCTATCAATAATTCTTTTGTAATTGCAGAAAGAGTGTTTGTTTACTTATGGGCACTAAATTCCCCCAGCATATTTATTAAAAGATAAATTGGACATAAGAATGATAACAACCAAAACGAAAATCAAAGAACGAAAAAAGAATTGAAATGCTTCATTTTTCATTTTTTGTTTTCGTTTTTCATTTTTCAATTTTAATTTTTAATTTAAGTTTTATAAAATGATCAAAATTAAAAATGAAAAACTGGAATTGAATTGGTCACCTGGTACCTGCATACAATATGTCCGAATTTTATTTGCTGTTTTAAACAGCATTTGGTTGCTGTTTGCTGTAACAGCTTGCAGCTGTTAACAGCAGTGCCGTTCGGAGCTTTGCTCATTTCAATTAGCTCACTATGAAAAGGAGGTACCTGACCCTGTTGTAATGATTAGAGAACAACTAATGTATAAAATCGCTTTATTGTATTTTAATTGACAAGGCTTACAATTATATACACTCGACATGTGCAGGATGACAAAAATGCTTATAGGTGTTAAGACATGTCCCGGAACTTCCAAGTTAAACATGGGGTATCTACGTTAACAATAAAACATTTCCCCTTTTTTCAACGTTCAATAAATTGAATTTATGAAACAACAAAAAATGAGAAGGACTTCTTTCTCTCAGCAGTCTCTCCTCAATGCGGATAACTAAAGCATTGCTTCCCGAAGTTGTTGGTGTTTGCTCAATTCCTGTGGCTTCAGTGATATTTTGAGAAGTGGACGACTCATCTGGAACTAACTCATTGAAATCGTATATGGAGTTATAGGTCCTCATTGATTCTCCTGTCAAATGTCGTCAATTTTTTTTGATGAGAACCTTTTCCGCTTCAAAATATATGATCTTGGTGGTTTTCCTTTACCAACTACTGTGTCCAATGGAGTTTGCCAATGTTACAACTCGAACATTTGTTCAAGGTTTTAAGTCTTCTAATGCTCATGACTGTTCCTTGTAGATTTTTTCCTGCAAATATCTGTACTTACTTTCTGATTTCGTAAAATCAATTTCTGGAGCCATCTTGGTTTGAGTCTTTAATTTTTTATCAGTGCATGGCAACTTAGATGGTGACTATACAGTAACTAAGCTGGGGAGTATTTGCGGAATGATAGCAGTGAGTATTTATAGTCCATTATGGGTTTTCTGTAATCAGAAGACTTCTAAAAATATCTTTTAAAGTTCTTACTGCTATTCGACCATGCAGTTGGATTGCAGATATCTGGGGCTATTATGCAGCAATGAGATGCCAAGTTTTTATGCAAAAGATTCAAATTCTTTTAAGCTAAATGGATTATTATCAGCAAGAATCTGGTGAGGAATTTCATGCATTGAGAAAACATCATTTAATTTTTCATCTTTCCTATTTCCTGACTTTGAGCGAATCTCGAAAACTAGTCAACACAGATGAAAAATCTTAGATTCCTTTTTTCTGTGATGTCCAGATTAATTTTGTGAAACAGCAATAAAGGCCTCTTATGATGGATCAATGGCTCTTTCATGTTCTTTGGTTGCTGCAAGTTATGCATTTTGCTATGAATGTTTCAATATTGCTACCCATTTGTGGCCAAATTATTTCGCGAAATTTTTGTCTTTCTTATTCCCATATGTGCCCCATGAAGTACCTTAATTACTTGTTCTCTGCATGACTTAGGTATGTAGACACAAAAATTTCACATGATGAGGCTATCCTCGATTTAAAGTTAATGCTTGATTTACTCTAAATTTTTTTGATCTCAAGATGTTAGAAACCGTCTATCAGGCCAGGTAGATTTTATTAATCCCATAACTGTTTTCAAGTCAGGATTGTACAAATCTTTGTTGCAAACTTGATCTTTTCAATGATTCAGAAGTAGACAATGCATGTAGCTTGCTTTGTAATTTGCTATTGTTTACTCTGATAATGTGTCAGCCAGAAATTGAAATTTACCAGCTTTGAATTGAATTGATGGAAATGTGCACTAGCATATGTGTTGGCTAACACCTCTTTTTTATGTGTGAATAATTTTCTTGTTTTTGTCATCAATCTTACAGCATAAGATTGTTTTGGATGAGGCAAGCTCCTATTGCTGATTTTACCACATCTGCTTGACAGTCAGCATATTGTTGAAATGCCTCAGTATTGGACTGGACGTCAGGAGCTCTTTCTTTAACAGGTGTCGCAAATGTGTTGTAATTTTCAAGTAGTTGGGAATAAACTCTAATAAATAGTTGACAATTTCAAGCAATCGCTGAAGAGACCGCTTATTCATTGGTGTTGAGCATATCTCAATAACTTTTGCTTAATTTGGGTCAGGATGAAATCCACAATCTATTATGTTAAGCCCATGTATTTCACCATGTGTTTCATCAGTTGAAATTTCTTCTATTGAGTTTAATATTCCTTATGAGTGCACTTTGTAATGTTAATCTCACTGTTTTAATATGATCTTTTATTGTTGTTGTAGCTATGCAGATGCCATCATGGATTGCAATTACGTTTGTATGCTTCCAAACTTTCCATCAATCATACTCTGCAATTTGTTTAATGCAGATAACAATCCAATGGTAGTCTGTTTCAACAGTATCTACCAAAGTAGTCTTCAAACTACACAAAAGTGATAAACGCCTTGATAGCAAAATGTGTCAATAACAATTTGATAAACGTCTTGCCATTGAAAAACTCTCAAAGTCTTGTATTTGAAGAGGGTATTGGTATTCTCAGTTAATTTGTTGGATCAGAGTTTTGCTATCAAAGGTAATCTATAAATCTTTGTTCACCTTTTCAACCACTACCATGCTATCAACCCACTCTGCTGCTTCATCCACCTCTGAAATTATGCTAGATGATTGACGATCTTTTAATTAGCTTTTCAACCTTGGGATTCACGAAAATGATATTTTCTAGCGGGTGTATAATTTGCCTTGCAGATTGCTTCAAAGAAATTTCGTATTCATTGCCAACTTTACCATAACCGGAGAAAACTTCATTGTATGTGTGCATAATTTCATTTAAAAATCTTTTTATGACCCTGTTGTTTTCTGCTTGCTTACTGCTTTCCCAGCCGCATCTGAAAAGGATTGGTCTCTCTCGATTTTTTGATAAAATTTATCTCACTTTCCTCAGAGTTTTTAATCTCACTTTCACTTTCTAATTTCAGTGAGGTGTTTAAGCTTAAAATAGCATTGATGTTAGTTGGGACAACTATATCATCCTAGTAATTCACAGCAAATTTTCGATTATTCCTTTTTATGACTGTGGGTAATTTACTTCTCCACTGATTAGAATCATTCTGTCTGATATACCCAGTAAGCTTGCCAAATGATTGTGATATTGGTACCTTTTTTTAGATTTTTTTTCATTTGCTTTACAGACTTCAATGATGAGTCATTACATTGAGCACCTTGATCAATTTTGATGTTAAGTGGGTAGTCTTCAATTAGAATGTTTGCTTTAATGTCTTAAAACCTTGGTTTTCCTTTAGATGAATGAATCACATTGCAAATCATAACTTGATTTGCTTTCCTTTTCTGCATTGTCTTCTTCTAAGTCTTCTATCTTTGACGTCTTTAGTAGTGGAAGGAATTTCTTTGCAAATGTATCCTGCATTTTACAGCAAAATGGTTCGGCTTATTGCATTTATTGCATTTTTTGCGAATGCCGGATAATTTCTAGCAACATGATTCCTTCCACATTGTCGACATTCATAATATTGTCACCTTAAATGGTTTTTTCTTCGTCTAATAGCAGCAATTTCCTGATTGGTGTTAATATCTTCAACATCACTTTTCAATTGCCAAAAATGTTGTTTGCTCAGCTCCACCGCAGAATTGAGCAGTTTTTCGGAGATTGATATAGAATTATCTCAGGAGTCTATATTGCAATCACATGTCTTGAATGTAGAATATAATTCAATCCTGAATGAGACTATTCTTGAGTGGTACATAGTTAGTGTGTTACTTGCGTTGTTAACATATTTACAAATTGATCAATTTTCACGTTATACTTAGATAGTTTGAAATTTTGAAATCTTGGAAAAACTTCATTGGTTCCTCATTTAAAGTAATTGTCAAATTTCTTCATGAGGTGTTCAAATTTTGTTTTATCGTCTATCCTCTTTACTGACCAAGTAAAATGTGTAAAACCTTCAACTTCTATTTTAACCTTCTTTGGCTTTTATCAACCTCAATTGCTTCCATGAAGAGCACAAAATTTCGTTTCCATTTACTCCACTCGATTGCTATGCTTGGACTATCAACATCAAAAGGGAGACTTCAAAATTTCGAATGCATTCTACCTATGTCACCATATAATGAATGGAAAGCTGTTGGACTATGTGATTGGTAGCAAGAGCAGTTACAAAATCACATCATATTGCTAAATATCTCAGGTTAGACGTGCCATTCTACCCAAATGTGACAGACCAATGACATAGTCTAACCGTAGCCTAATCTGTAAACTAGTTTTATTGTATTTCAATCATGGATGTTCGTATAGTGCTACAGATATCTATGATTTCAATTGACAAGCTTTACAATTATACGTACTCCACACTTGCAGGATGAAAAGTACACTAAGACACGTCAAGGAAAATACCTGACCAATGTCATGGTACTTTCAAGGTAAACCTGGGGTTTCTACGTTAACAATACAACATTCTCACTATTTCAAGAGCTCCCAGTTGAAGCGATAACTTGAATTAATGGGACAATCATAAAATTGAGGAGGTCTTCTTTCCCTCTCTGGTCTCTCATTCTATTCTGATGACTGAAACATTGTTTCCCGAAGTTGTCGGTATTCCTCATTTCTTGCTGCTTCGATGATATGTTACGAAGATAACAATACAATACCTGTTGCAACCCTTCCTGGCACCCACGATGTATTCAGTGTGCACTTTCGACGAGTTCTTTGTACTAATTCATAGAGGCCATTTTAACATGAAATTACATAACCTCTATTTATAAAAGACATTTTCCTCAAATTCGAATTAGAAGGATTCTTATAGGACATGAGACTTCCTAAGTAGGGAGTGATGAAACATCGAAGAATTTTTTGAAATTGCAATTAATCAACATCACGATATTTCCAAAAAAATAGCGATATCTGCACTCAGGATTTAAGAAATTCCTTAAGTCAATTGAACCAATTTTTCAAACTTTCCAGCCCAAAGTTTTCTGCCTCAAAATTTATTATCATGATTTATTGCATCAATTTTTCTTTATCATCAATCATTGAAATAGTTGTGAGATTTTCTATATTGTTTGCTAGGAGTGAAAACTACAAGCAAAAATAATATTGTTAGTTTATTCTTGAACTGGTCATTTGATTTCCTGGCAATATTATTTGTAAGTTTTTAAAATTTTTTGGTTACCATAACAAAAGAAATATGAATTGAAGGTGAAAGCTTTAAGCCAAATTTCTGTAGGTACATAAAACACAGCATTTAAATTTTAGTTTCAGTGTTAAAATAGATGAACTACAGTGTATTTGAATTTGTTATTCTGTATAGCTAATATGTATTTTGAGTGGTGAAAAATCAGAAAAGTACATTATCTCGGAAAATTAGTACATTTATATACTATTAAGTTTCTACAAAGATATAGGAAAGAAATAGACAAAAAGTAATTTCTTCAATGTCTATCATAATTCTAACACTTACTTTCAGTGGTCTACGAGAATAAAACTCGAAGTTTGACACCTTTTCGACTGGAATTTAAGAAAATAGTGTTACTATTTAAGAGAATATCCTTCAAAATACATTAAGATTGTGTGTAAGAGATATATTATTAGTTACACAATTCGAGATTCGTTGGAATAATAGGAAATTCGAAAGGCTAAACATAAAATCTCATAGTAAAAATAAATAAATTGAGAAGTGATAATATTTATCAACTAAACCATTCTTAATATTTTTCACTAGATATATATATATATATATATATACCGCATTTTTATTAGGCATAATACCACACATGGTGCACGACGGAACCTCTGTGTTGCATCTCCAAACCTAAAATCAGCTTTATTGCTGTTATCATGAGGAAAACCACTACAGATTGCTTAACTCAATATGGGAAATGTTGGATACTAATATGATATAATTTCTAAAATGATTTTGTGGTTGTTAATATTTTTTCTAAAAACTGAAGTTATTAGGAACAATGTTAGAATGATAATGGAAGAAAATATTTCATCATGAAATATGAGACAATTGTTTTAAGCATCAAACACAATTCCAAACAATGAAAAACATAGCAGAAGTGAATATCAAATGTGAAATTTTGTCTGTGAAAAGTTTTTATTATCAAACCCATTTAAGTAAATTGTAAGAAACCTTATGAAGTATAAGAATTGTTAATGTTCGATTGAAATGATGAATGACAGAGAAAAATTTTTAAATACAAAAACCCTTCAACGACGGTACACAAGCCTTTCACCTCATTAAAGTGCCATGCTCTGGAAGAACATATTCAGGCGATGACGAACAATTAACAATATTACTCGTAAACTCCTCAGATAGGGACAGGGATATATTAATTTTCACTAAACATGTCTCATCAGAATGAAAGAAACGTTCTGCAATATTTTTACTCTACTGGAACCAAAGACCGCAAAGCTTTACTCAAGATATCGGGTATGAATCGAAAAACGTTCCGCAGAAACTTCAAAAAGTCGATTGAAATGAATACGGTAAAAAGGAAGAAAGGAAGTGAGCTATCCTCAAATTGAAAGGAAATGAACGAAAAAGTTTTGTCAAAATTGATTTACAAAATTTATTGAAATGAACCGCTTCAGCAAGAAACCAATAACAAAGTTGTCTCAACATCGACAGTGTACCGAGCACTTTCAAAGGGAGTGGTCTGTAAAAACGTGCGAAAAAGTGAAAATATTGACTCAAGAAGAGACCGAATTAGCTTCTGTGAAACATGGTTGGTTGAATGGATTTTTCAGAAATGTTTTCATAACCTAAGAGTGCATGTTCCAGCTGCATAGAACCATTTCTCATTGGTCTACGACAGCTAAGACGCCTTTCAAAACACCTCCAAAATTTCCCAAAAATGCCTGATTTGATGTCAGACTTGTCAACGAGCCTACCTTAGCCAAGCTTCAGCACTACATTAGATATAAAACGAGATTTAAATCTTTATTAAACGAAGCAATTTATAGATCTGTTTGTTAATTAGATTATGCAGATTTTCGATATTTTTCATTCAATATATCCTTTATATGATTATGTTTTATAAATATTTATTAATTAATGGGAGCAGCTATGTTAAAAAATGTAACAGCGCAACATTTTTAAAAAAAATTATTGAGCTAAAATGAGCCTCATTGAAAGGTTCTATGTGTCGAGCCAAATCGAGTTGAAAATACTCAAACTAGAGCGAGCTGAGCCGAGCTTTAAAATTTCGGCTCGTTGACAAGACTGAGGTGCTTTGAACTTTAAAGTTTCTTAACTGAAAATCATCGAAGGCGCCACTGCAGACAGTTCAAAGTATACTGATATATTAGTAGAGCTTAGCCCATTTTGGACCAGTGTTATCAAACTAAATGGATTCTTTTAGCAAGATGGAGCGACTCCATACTTCATGATATCCCCAAATGTTCTTCAGAGGAAAAAATTTGCAATTTTTGCAATGGCTTGCCAATTCACCGTACCGTTTACCTATAGAAAATGATTAGATGTCATTAAGGGCGATGTGGAAAAAAACTCCAAAAATTTGCAAAACTGAAGCAATGTTAGCTGGAATCCAAACAAAAAATTACCCGAGAATGCAGAAGGATTTAATGGACTTAATTAAGGACAGATTTTTGAAATGTGTTATCCCCGGAAGCAATGTTGACGAATTTTTTCTAAATAAACTTATAGAAAACTTAATTTGTTATCGATTGATATAAACTTTGTTTTTTTGCTAAGAGATTAAGAACAGTATTCTGTTTCTAATTTTTGTTACTGGAGCTATAGTTTAATTTTTAAATCTATACACAAAAAATAGCAACAGGAATCCTATTAGCAACATTGAGGTTTTGAACTATTGGTCAGCAGTAAAAAAACCCTAATTATGGCTTATTTTCTAGTTTTCGTGAAAATTTTTTTGCTCATTTTTATATTTTTCAAATTTGGTGGTCGAAATTAAGTTGGACAACCCTATCATCTATTCTACCAAACACAGAATATCATAAGCTCAGCAAAATGTCTTAATATTGAAATTATTTGAAACGTGATTAGAATTTATAGATCATAAGCCCGGCTGTATTTAAAATTACCTTATGCCAGTTGAATTACATATTTCAGTCAATAGGACTTATATTTTGCTTTGTTTTGTGATTGCAAACTTAAGCGTGTAAAATACTTTGATCTTCTCACTAATTACCATAAATCACTTGCCGAATTTTGTGGATTATATTTCCTTGGGGTAATTTAACTTCAAATTATGAAATAATACCTTCAATCTAAAGTTTTTCTCATGATAAATTATGCTCATTTTGTTAGAAGCATTCAAATTCAAAATTGGCATATTAATAACAATAATAGTAAAAATAAATATAACATAGATAATGAAGACAAAAAAATACATGGAATCAATACATAAATCAGGTAGGATTAATGAATTTTACAGAAATAAACTTAGAATTGATTGGTCTGGTGANAGAAACTTCAATTTACATTAAAATCTTTGAAGAAATTGCAGATATTTAAAGAAAAGTAATTTTTTAATTCAAGATCATTAAAGATGCGCAATTCTTGTATAAAATTAAACAAATTACAGATCTTTAAAGAATATAAATTTTTATCTTAAGAGATCNATGAAGATGATGAGAAGGCTTTATCATTTTAGTGAGCAACTTCGCTCTGATATGATTATCACATATGGAAGATTGGAACCAGAAAACATTTTATATTCATGATTAGGAACACTTTGAAGTTTTCAAAATCATCTGGCAAAACAATAAAGCAAGCAAATGCATGGTCCATGATTAGTATAACTATTGATAAAATGATCTTATAAAGAAAAACTTAGAATTATAAGTATTATTATTAGTTTTTATTGTAAAACAAAATAATTTTTACTATAAAATATTTGTGGCACTTATAAGGCAAACTCAATTTGCAAATTTTTCCTTGCCTTAGTTAATTTTTGAAATTCTCAAGATGGGGTCATGTAAAAAAGAAAGAGGCACTTATATATTTTGATCCAAAATGCTGCGCACTTATCCCTAAAGTATGAAGTATATATCTATAAATTAAAATTTTGAATGACAGTAATATTGAGAGTATGAATTAATGTAATTATGAGCTAACTGTAAGCATTTTAAGTTAGGAAAACTCAGAATGTTTAATATTTCATTTTAACAAAAAAGTATAAAAATAACTAGTTTATAGGATGATGATAAGGTACTCTGTAGTATTGTCTGCCGATTTTCTGTCTAGCATCAAATTCATCATTCAAGATCAATTTTTTTCTCATGCATGATCACTTTCAACAGAGAGAATTGAGAAATTGCCTAATGGACTGGNTAAAAAAGAAAGAAGCACTTATATATTTTGATCCAAAATGCTGCACACTTATCCCTAAAGTATGAAGTATATATCTATTAATTAAAATTTTGAATGACAGTAATATTGAAAGTATGAATTAATGTAATTATGAGCTAATTGTAAGCATTTTAAAGTTAGGAAAACTCAGAATGTTTAATATTTCATTTTAACAAAAAAGTATAAAAATAATTAGTTTATAGGATGATGATAAGGTACTCTGTAGTATTGTCTGCCGATTTTCTGGCTAGCATCAAATTCATCATTCAAGATCAATTTTTTTCTCATGCATGATCACTTTCAACAGAGAGAATTGCGAAATTGCCTAATGGACTGGACGCCACTGCATTGCTGAGATACGTTTTAACAAGTCACTTAAAAGAGAATATTGACAAAGAAAAATTCTTTTAAGGAAGAAGGAATTTTGCTTACTTTGAAAGTGATTATAACTGAGCGTCTTTTTTCTGAAATGATCTTTCATTAGTGGAATTTCATGCAGTGCATCATAAAAATCTATGAACCATTTTACTAAAATCTTTGTTAGGAAGTATCAGACAATGGATTTAAACAAGATAGCATTAGAATCAAGAGAAAACAAAACGGTCTTTTGCATTAAAATGACGCGGTCACAAATATTTTTAATATTTGACCGAGGTCTTGATGTTTGCCCTATAACATATATTGCAGTTGAAGAGGTGTGTTTTGTGCTCACCTATCTCTGAATTGTCTGTATATAACAATACTCACATAAATTATCTGAGATGCAATAATAACACACATTATTTGACTTATTGCAGTATGCAGAGGAGTTGTAGTAAATATTTATCAACACCATATCGTAGTGTCCAGAAGAAGGTTTTGAGTGTGGAATTTCAAATTATATGCCAATAACGGCCAATATTTACAATTGTGATGAAAACCTTTTAAATCAGATTACGTTGCCGAATTTTTTCATCACGAATTCCAAAAGGTCATTTACTGTGATGTATACTTGGCCTTTCACTTCCCAGTTGTAGAGAAAAGTACTACAGTAATAGTTATGAGTTAGCACCAAGTATTTTTGTAAATAAAATTTTAAGGATTTATTATAATTCAATCCCTAACATTAATATTCTAAATGGATGTTTACAATTTTATTATTATTATCTTACAGCTTCACTCTGGTGTGATTCTCAGCTCGAGTAACTCACCAGTTTCTGTTGATTCTGAGAACTTTATTCCAATTTCTACTGTTCCTAGCAGTGCTAACGTTCCCTTTTTTGGTAATCCTAGTTCCTCTTATCCTTCTGGCATATTCTTAGTTCTCCAACTACTACATTTTTCCACTTCTACAATCGCTCTATTTCCTGTATCAACTTCCTTCCCTTGTTCATCTCAAGCTGAAAGAGTGAAGTTATACTTTTTTTACAAAAATCTCATCTAGCAATTATATTTTCTCAAACAATAACTGAACTCTGTAATACTCGAAAATTTGCAGTAAGAATCAAAAAATGATAAGCAATTTAAAAAAGTTACAATTGTTGCAAAAGTTTATATAACTAAAACTAGAACCCCATGTACACATTTTATATAGTACATCGTTTTCTATTTAGCTGTAGTGCTTAATAATTTTGTATCACTTTGTGTAATTGCACTTGACTCTATTATTTTATTAATATGTCAGCATTTCCTTTCTACAGGTAAACTTTGTTTATTTTAGTAAGAGTGTGTGCAAATCAGGGATCGTTAGATTTTAATCGCGATTAATCGTATGAAAAAAATTTTTGGCGATAGATTAATCGTAATCGCTGCTGCCAGGAGATTAATAATCGCGATTAATCGTCGATTAATCTCCTTCTGATTAAAAATATTCAAAATACAATATATCAATTGAAAGATATTCAAAATAGAAAATATCAACTATTATTGTTATTTGAGATTATTTCCTGAAGTCATTTTACTCCACATGTGCTTGTTAGGGGAAAGAAATATTTGGATCTCTAAGTTGAGGGGTAATAAACGATTTTGGTAATCAAATAGAGCATAACCAGGTTTGCTGAACAGTCTCTCAACCTGGCGTGATAAAATCAAGGATTCTTATATATAGAATTAGGCGACATCCGACGCTTCCTACTTATGTTAGATGCCTAATCATCACGCTTTTCTTCTATGCCCGGTGTTAAGGTTTTCTTTTGTAAAACATCCCTAGTTGAAAAATCTTTAAAAACTTTGAAGAAACTTCAATTTACATTAAAATCTTTGAAGAAATTGCAGATATTTAAAGAAAAGTAATTTTTTAATTCAAGATCATTAAAGATGCGCAATTCTTGTATAAAATTAAACAAATTACAGATCTTTAAAGAATATAAATTTTTATCTTAAGAGATCCTTTAAGAACTAAATTTCCTGTTAAAAATCAAAGAAATTGCAGATCATTATTTTATGTTGAATGGTTATAAGTTTTAGTAGCATATATGTTTCTAGGTTGAACTTAGTAACATATAATTTCTTTATCACATTATAACCCTTTAGAAATACCATACATTTAGCAAATATTTCAAACATATAAATATTTGGTTAAGTTTTGCAAGTAGAAAATCAAAAATTCCTCATAGCATCATTTAATGTATGAAATGTAGAAAATTCACAGTGAACAAAATGCATTGATTGCATGCATATAATTTCTCATTCTATAAACATTGAAATTATACACGTTTTATTATGAGATGATTATACATGGTTATATGAATATATATACATAAATAATTTTAATGACTTATTTAAAATACTCGCCCAATCTCAATGATATATAAGTAACCTAAGCAAATCGCGGTTTTGCTAATAATAATTAATCTTAAAACAGTGTATCACGCAGAGTAAAGTCATTGATGACACAAGAATAGTGGCCATAGATAAGATCAAACCGAAAATGACAACACGCAACTGAATGCATAAGCATCAACTTAATTAGAATAATCTAGATTAATCGAGCACGCTGCTTACGATTAATCTAATCTACTTGACCAGCACGATCGATTAATCAATTAGATTAATCTTGATTAATCGCGTTGACGATTAATCAAGTTGGATCCCTGGTGCAAATACACAAACAGCAAAGCAAAATTTTGTCTATTTGTGACTACAGTAATTAAATTTTTTAAACCGGGAAGAAACAAGCTCATCTTAAGGCAGACTTTCAAAACAATGATCTATTTGAATGAACCAATAACTTCTCGCCAAACATATGAAACAATTAGTAAGTATGAAACCACATTTCTTGTTGGCCATGAGAAATTGTAAGCGAATACTCGTATTCCACAGTTTCCTCTAGCATAAATAAGCCTCCTCTGTTGTAAAAAGATTATAAATACGTCCAACCAGGCCTGTGTGTTGTGCACAGAGCCCAGTATAAGTCTTGTTTACTGCAACTATCCGCTTTAGTCTCTGAAATAGTCTAAGATAGGAAAAATACTCTATAGCATCTTCATGATAGAATCATTTGAAAGGTTCCCAACTACAAGATACTCTCTCTGTTAATTTTACTATCTACACATGAGAATATATGTTTTATGATTTTGAGAGTTGTGTTGGATTTAGAATTCAATTGTGAATTTTCAATGATGATAAAGTGTACACTTTTTCGAGCATGATATCCAAAGTAGAATGATAACATTCATATAAATAATATTTTCGTTGCATCACATTAAGTAGATGGCTTATTGCTATATAGCATATAATTGGAATTTAAAATATGCATAGCAATGAAAAAATGATAGCTTAAATGAAATATAATATTGAATTGGAGTGACAGTTTGCGATTAAAAGCATATTAGTAGAAACACCACTAGATTAGCTGTACGGTCTTAAGTCAAAATGTTTCTATTGTATCAATCTAGCATGAATAACACAATTGTCAACTTACTTCTGCTATGGGTATTCTTGATTTAAACCAAAACATTCTATTACATGATTATGCTAGACATTTTTTAGCAGATATTGGATATGCACATTTATTTCCAGACCAATTGCCTAATGGCCTTCCAAACTTTAAGCTCAATTGCCATAGGGAATAATTTCTTTAAAGAAACCTTAAAGTGCTTGGCGCCTTCCATTTCGTGCAAAATATATATATTGAGAACATTTCTAAAAATTTTGTAAATCATTCTCACTTTTTGAAGCTTCAAATGAGTATCTATAAATAATAATTAAAAATCTTTCTTGTGTATCATATTTTTAAGATTTATTAAGAAGCAAGTGTATTTGTTCTATTTACAGTGGAAATGAGTTTAAAACATCAAAAAGTTGCTGTTTATTTTAGAACTTTAACAAACAAATAACGATTCAGTTTCTTCTTTACTTTCTCGTCTCTATTAGTTGAATTCAAAACTTAAAGTTAACTCATTAGCAAACAGCAATTTTTATTATTCTTAGAGAAACAAAAGCAAATAAATAGGAAAAATAAATTGCCCAATATAGTGGGCTTACAAAGTGGTGAGTTAATCACAACATTACTTTATTGCATATTTATAATGCATGCACAATAAAAAATTGAAATTTCAATTTTACATAAAGGGAATACATTGAAGTGGTCACGATGGTTTTATAAAAAAATTTCAAAAATTTTTTATGTCCATCAGCAGATTGCACTACGTGTAATGAAGTGACTTTGTGATAGCATAAAATGTGTAAACTTCAAAGTTTCATTCAGATTCATTTAATATTGATCGCACACGATCACCTTGTTCATAAATTATTGAGTTGCCATTCACTTGTAAATGTTTACCTTTATTCTCCGAGCCAACTGAAGCTATAGTTTGATGGAGATTTATTAATATTTGATTTTTAAATTCACGGTTCACTGTAATCCATCAAACTGAATAGGAGATAGACAGACTGCTGTATCAATTCCTAATATTCATGTATACCAGTTTCTGTATTTCTGAAATTTTATTTTTTTATCAACTGTAGCATAAATTGTTTAATAATATATATATATATATATATATATATATATATATATATATATGTATATAGGAAGAAATACTTGCAATATTTTTGCTTCAAATTTTAATGTTAATTTTAATTTTAGAAAATGTAAAACACAATAGGGTGCCAATTTGCTTAGGCTTTCAATTAAACAAATTGGACACTTTTAAAACTGAATTTTAAAGTAGGTATTAAAAAATGAATTAAGCATGGTAAATCATACACTATGATTTTTTTCGTAAAATCGAATTCAGTAAAATTTGAAATCTATATCAAGCAATGAGTAAGATCTACACAAGAAACTCTTTTACAGCAAAATAATTTTAAATATTAATCCTGTCATAGTTAATTCCAATTTCTTTTGTCTTACAATTTTTTTCAAAGCCAATTCGATTTAAACGTCTTATAATGTAACTGGTCATCAACTTTAGAAGCTTTTAATTCATTTCTTAATTCAATAAACAATTATAAGAAGTTAATTAAGAAGAGCTTGGAAAATTTCTACATAGCCTGGATCAGTGGCTCACAATTGTTTTCAACATTTATATTTTTACATCAGTAATACGTAGATTACTGCTAATCTAATTATAATAATTGATACAACCAAGAAAACAAGGCCATTCTATAGTTGTGAAATTTTAAATTCCAATTGCTACAACTAAGGGAAATAGTTTCCATAAGCCAAGTCCCTCTTCTAATCCGATTAATGAAAGTTTCTCTGCCGTTAAGTAATGCATGTATCCCAAATTAAAAATCAAGAATGGATAAATTCTTAATATTTTTTCATTTTAGTTAAATTTATTTTAATTATTGCATTAAAATTTTTATTGAAAACAGTTTTGATTAATTACCAAATTTGTTGAATGAGTAATGAATTATTTTTAGAGTTGCAGAAAAGAATAATGTGTATTATGCACTTCATGTTTTAAATTCAACATGTGATTCATTTGAACTAAATGCTACTCTGTCAAATTTCATTAACTCAAATGACTTACATTTTAGAAAGAAATAACTACAATGTAAGTAAATATTTTGTTTCAACTAAATACAAGAGATGTTAAGAAAGCACTCATACAAAAAGACGAATTTATTGTTAGAATACAATATTTGACGTATAAATCTAAAAATATGGAATTGCTTAATGTACTCTCATATAACTTATAATGAATTTAGTAAAGATAGTGCTGGAAGTTTTCCAAGCAATTTCAAAATTGCAGTTTAGTAAGGTTTACATCCATTATTTAGTCTGAAATCATTTTGTTAATAAGAATAATTTAAAAATATACAAATGCATAATTTTTATATTATTATGGAAATAATGCTATTTGTGACGCTGACTCGCTTTGAATATATTTTACTTCCTTTCATACAAATTAATGGACAATGGATAAATTAATTTAAATTTTATAAAATTTCACTTCTTTTGTTGATTGTTTATACATGAAAAATTGATTTTTTGATGAAAGAGGAAGTGTCATTGTTTTGAATTGTTTAGCAAATTTTACTATCCATGATTTTCTATCAAAATATATTAGTCAAAAAGAAATTCTAATACATTGACGTCATTGAATAAAATTGATAAATATATGTGCATCAAATTCAAGGTTTCCGCTTGTAAAAATAGAATGTGTTAATTCACAACGATAGGCAAACAACAATGTCCTAAATTTTGATGTTAAACTTTTCTCATATAGAAGGCCTGTTGTAGATTTGTTGTTAGTGATAAATAAACAAAGATCTAGATTAAAGATTAAGTGAATACAGTTAAATATAGTTGTCTTCAGTTTGATATACATGAACAATGTATATATATATATATATATATATATATATATACGATATAATGAATTTGATCCTCCAAATACACATTATATAATCAGAAAGTTAGATTTCATAACCCTTAACTCTTAAAAGTTGGAATCAAACATTTTTCAGAACAGAATCTCAACAAAAAACGATTTTCATTTAAGAATCGAATAAAATTAGTAAACTTAGATAAACATATGTGTATTATCTTTGAAAGTTATCAAATTAATTACGTAAAAAAATTATTTTTTACAATGATGAATTTGAAATTTAATCTATTGAGTACAAAGTTTGATTAAATGAGAAGTTTTTAGCAAAACCTTTTGATACAGGATTCACAAATTCTTGGCAATACCTGGTGTATAAATAAAGGAATTTCCGCATCAATTCAATTTCAATCATTGCTGAAACTATTTTGATGAGCGATATTTAAATTTTCAGACATTTAGTAATATAACGAGAGCAAGCAATTTTTGTAACTCAATGTATAAGAGACAGGCATTACATCAATTCGACCAGCATTGTTGTCGACAGAAGTC
The DNA here is from genome assembly GCA_900660155.1 of Hofstenia miamia. Classification (NCBI taxonomy): domain Eukaryota; kingdom Metazoa; phylum Xenacoelomorpha; order Acoela; family Hofsteniidae; genus Hofstenia; species Hofstenia miamia. Next base: position 391,680 of record CABFPE010000138.1, on the reverse strand, counting down.
TAGTTCGCAATCCGCAATTTATTTCCCACAAAAACATGCTGCAAAGTGTTAGAAAATATGGAAAAAAATTTAGTAATCAGTAAATTTTCAACTATTAGAATTAATCAGAATAAATCTTGTTTATTATTTTTAGTTGTTTCGCTAGACTGTTTTCGAGAGGCCCCTTCTTTGTGTAATAAAAGTTTCTGATAATGAATCACTTCAGCCACTTTGAATACATCAAAATGTATAGAGTTGACTCTATTTCGACTTGCTGATTAACAGGAGAAAACTAAAACATATTTTATGAAAGAATGTGTAATTTGCTTCTACTTTTTCCCTTATGTGAAATACTTAAATTTGCACACGTTTGAAAACTCATGACCTGAAAATTCGATATCGATTTTAAAATCGAATTTGGGTTGATTGACGAGACCTAGTTGACACGCATCGTAGTAATGAAAAACTGTAATATCAAATCTATGTTTATGTGGAATAGCAGGGTAAATATCTAAAATGTTATATTTTGAAAGAAGTTTGAATTACATGAAAACAGCACATCACCCCCAACATAAGAACTAAGTTTCTTTGGAATCACATTCTAAAGTAAACCTTTTCGGATTTTTAAAGTCTTAAGCTGGAGTCAGGATCGTACGCAGGATTTTCTGACGAGGAGGGACATCATCATTATTACCCAATGCGGGGCGAATCCCCGCGAGAAATTTTTGAAAATATTGAAAAATAGACCCTAAGAAATACATTTCACGATCCTAAATTTTAAATTTTTCAATTTTTTACGAAAATTTTTTTGATTTATCCAGTCAAAATTAAATTTGGAAACCTGAGGGGGGACATTCCACAATGTCCCTCCCTGCGTACGCCACTGCTATGGTTAGTATAAACTATTACCGGACTACAAACCTTATTTTATGGCACGCATTAAATTTTGTATTATATTTTCTGACATGTGTATTTGAAAAAAATATGTTCAAATTGTCTACTCAAGTTAATGACAAATTTCGCCTCAATTCTAGTCTAATACTGAGAAAGTTCTTATCAATTTTCCTAAGAAGTTTGGAACGCTCTTTGGTTGTGATAAGTAAAGTAATGAATTTACTCATTTAAACAATATTTTGATTAACTTCACTACCTCTTTTTGATTTGATCGTCATATTTAACCGTTGGATTAAAGATACAGCTGTATTTTACATACTTTATATCCATTTTACTTTATACTTTCATACTTAGCAATTTCAAACACGCGCACTTTATGATTTATCTACAAGGAAGAAATTCTTACGAATTACATTTTAAAATTATTGCTAATACCATGCAAATTCAAGTATACGTTTATAGTTTGAAAATAAAATAGCGAAATTCGAACCCAATCGATTAAGTTGAGAAAACCTGGGAGTGCCATTTGAGGCTATATCACAATTACACTATTTAAAAATATTGCTACATTGACAAATATTTGACTTATTTCTTATCGATCTCTTAACATTTGATTTCCCGTAATATCTGCAACTGCGAAAGTGGGGAAAGCAGATAAATGATATTAAAACAAATTTCTTTTAATGTCTATTTAGAATAATCCAAAAAACCAATTCTTCTGGCAAAGAATCTCATGGTTTAGAAAAGCAAAAAAAAGGTTTCCACTATAAATGGAAATTGAATCAGACGAATTTACTTACAAAATTTTAACACAAATACTCTTAATCTTTTTAGGCCATTTCTACCTATAAAAACACTGATTGTTTATTTGTAGAAATATTTATGACAGATTATCCGCCAACATTCCTCTCTTAAACAAGCACTTTGTTTACAGCAACTCAGACGTTAAATTAATGCCATAAATTTTCAATTGAATGTAACTTTATAAAGTTGTTATTATGATACTTTGAAGCAATTTTATTAGTAGTACGCAGTTGAAACATGTCAGTCTAAATCAAAAGCAAATTTTTAAATATTATTAATACTTGAAAAAGTAATATTTCTAAACTTACTACAACAAACAATTTTATAAAGCAATGTTTAAGTATATTTGAAAGACAATTTTTAAATTTGGAGTTATTAAGTACAAACACTAATTAAATTTCATGCAAAATAATAATAATTTCCAAATTTACCTAAGTGAGAATGAAGGTTCTAGATTTACTCATTGAAGTATGGTAATCGTGGTCCTTATTTTACATCCAAGAGCTAGAGCTTTTTAATATAAATCATGTCGTTTTATGAGCGTTATTCGTGCACTTCACTGAGTAGTTATATTAATACTAACTATACATAGATAGATTACAAAATACTATAACATAGTTTGTAAAAGAAAAACTATTTAAAAAGATTCATTTTGTATGTTTCAGAGCTCCTTTGGTATATACTTTCATATCGGGATAATGCTATACCAAAATTTTAAAGATTGAGTAGCAATTTGGACCTTTAAAAAGTCATATGCCAGAGGTCGAATTAATGCAAGGTTTGTATTGCTGGAGTTATCTATTTAATCCATGGATTGCATTTCACTGCTCTCATTGTATTTATAAATACGAACAGTCCAGTTTGTGTTAGTATTCAAAGACCTCTTCTGAAGGCAATTCCCATCTAGATACAGCAGCATAGATGAAACATTGTCTTAGAGACCGAGATGGAAAGTTCCTAGCTCAACCTATCTATTTCACATTGTTAGCCCAATTTGATCCCATATGTAAAAAATGAAATAGAGATTACTCTACAAAAATAGAATCTATTCCATTTTACCAGAAAAGTGGATTATCGCTAAGGTCAAACTAAAGTAGGTCTTTCCGATTTACTTTTCTTTTCTATTATTTGATATATGTGGTGTCACTAAAAACCACAAAAATTTTCTATAAGCTAAACATGCATTTTTTGCTAATTAATCTCTAAATGTATCCTCGTAACGTAGTAAATGTTTAACAAAAGAGGCTAGAATTATACATATCAAAACAAAACCAGATTTATCATTTGATTTATCCGATTAAACCGGTAACAAAATCTTTTGTAATGCCACAAAAGTATAGTTGAATATTGTTATGTAAGTCTTGAGTGAAAAACATCAAGTAGGCTAATCAGCTTAAGGCTATTTGCTATCTTTTAATCCAAATTGATTTCCACAAAATGATTTTCCCGAGTTCAAAATTCTTGCTCTGATCTTGAAACGAGGAAAATTTCTGTAATTTTTACAATGTCCAAAATGTTATTGAAAAATATTGAGTACTTTTGTACCTTAGCACACAAAAATTTGGTATCAATCAAAAGTGCTTCAGTCATTAACACAAAAAATATTTGAAAAATACAAACCGCCTACTCTAGACCCCTGTAGTTCTGAGACTAAGATTTGCGAGTGCATCCAGTATTAACATAAACCTGAAAAATGTCGATTCCTCAATTTCAGGGAAAACTACTTCAAAAATTTCTATAAAGTAGATTCACTATAAAGTAGAATAATACAAAACATTTCTAGATTAACTAAGCAGTGATAACGCTCTGTGTAATTGCGGCTAAGCCATATTTTCTTCAGAATAGCTTCCTTACAAAATCAATTTTCCTTAAAAAGTCAATTTTTCTTATCTATTTTAGAATTTTGAATTACATGGCCTCATCAAAAATAACGCAGCTTTCTTACGCAGTAGTAACTCGGATTGTCGGCTGGATAAAGAGAAATTCGATGAATTTTAGCACTGTAAAAATATCTTTTCACAGAGAGGGGTCTGAATGGGTTACAGCCCTTCCAGAATTTTATCACTTATTAAACAATCATAATCAAATCAAATTATCAATCAACGAGGCTGACCAACCAGCATCAATCATGTTTTTTCTGTTATTTTCATATCCATGCAAAACTATATTTGTTTTCTATTGAATAAACTCTATTCCGATAACATCTGATAGATATAACTCTTCTTTCCCAGCACTTAGTCATGCAAAAGTTGTTTTTCCAAAATGAAATTATTACAATGCATTTATGACATGTATAACATTTCTGTTCTAACTGTTGAGAGAACATAGATCTTTTACTTTTGTCGTCTTACACATTGTTACTAGATAAAAATCAATTGTAAAATGGCAAAAAAGGGATTACCACATTTTCATTATTTTTCTTGTACATTCATACTGTGTTATTATTGAATCACTTGTGTGATTATCTTTACTCACTCAGAAATTTTGTTGGACATAATAACAGCAATAATGGGTATATGTTCAATATTTCCAATTTTTTATTTTCTTGAAAAAATTGCTGGCATTTAATGAACTTCATGATTTTTTTATACGTTACTAAGAAACATGGATTTGTTTTTCCAAGAAGAAAATAGTTTTCTTGCAATAACCAAATTTGAATAAGGCCAGCAATAATTTTCTGCTGGCTAACGCTTTGATCAGCTGACGAAGACTTTATTCTGATGAAACTTGCTCTAAGAATTGGCCTTCCCCATAACTAGCCCCGCTACTTCATAGGTGATTCAACGCCCTTGGGTCTTCTCCAACTAAAAAAGGAAGCCTGCACTGTTGCTTCACGATCGTGCAGCTCAGCTTAGTAAATCATGTGCTCGGAGCAAGAAATCGCTGCCTATTGGTTATCAATCAAATAGAAAAAAACTTGAATCCTGTACTTTTGCACAACCAGTGAACGCATCTTCAAAGAGGACAAACTAAATCTTCTATGATGATCGCTAATAATTTAACAAAATTATAGAACGTATTTTTAGTTAATATTGCAGTAGTTTTTTAACCACATAATGATGATTAACAAATTTGACCACATTAAGTGAGTTATTAGAAAAACTGATTTCATTTAAACAAAAATTAGGGAATGTAAATGAAAGGAAGTCGTTAATAAGTAGTAATTGATTTCGGTAATTACGCCCAACTCATTAATCCATTTTAGAGAGTGCTCAGTTTGTATCCAGCTTATCAAATTTCAGATTTTAGATATCTTCCTTATTTATTTAGTTTCATAGAGTGCATCACAAGTTGTAAAAAATGTCTTGGTTGGTTAGGTTCAAAACTGAAATCAACGTGAATTTGTCACTTTTCACTTATCATGAAATCGCAGATGTCTCATAATCTTTAGATTTGATTTCAGGGCATTGTCTGTTTGAACATTTGAAAACCCCAAGTATTGCTTCCTAATTATTTTACTGGCGCATCTACGCCACCAGAATCTCTTTTACGAATACCAAACCAATTAACTTTTGTTTCTCCAATGACCTTTCCTACTTACGCTGTGTGCCTCCAAATTTGTGAATCATGTGATAGGCAAGAGGATATCATCAAGAATCATATGCAAGGCATTCAACAGACTGTTTTTGCGTCTGTTGAACAATATTAGCAAAGGTTGTTCGACCTGTATTCATTGTCATTGTTTCGATTTCCCAGAATAATGAAGCACAGTTGCTTTAAATTCATTGCCAGAAAATACAGATGAATTTTAATCGTGCCTAATTGCTGTACCACTTGCACTGTCAGTTTCCCGAACAACGAACTGTACGATATGATGCTATCTGTGGTGTCATTTGTGCCTGAACAGGTTCTGCCATTGCAGGATCTGGGACAGTGTCATTATATGATTCATTTTCTGAATTGCTTCAAAAACTAGCATATGCGAGTGCGAAATGGATTTACTAACCTGTAGAGAATATGCGGTCAAAATGACCACTATGGTACTTCTGTTTATAATTATATGCAATGAACAGTGACGACATTATCTGATTATTGTAATCTTAATTATGATTGATTATGATATGAGCATATAATGCTACAATAGAAACAATGTGACATGCTAATTGATCTTGTTGTAAAATTGACCACTTTGATCCTTCTAGTGTTAATGTAATCACTAGGATCAGTGCATTAGCGTCCTAACATTGTGACAACCAAACTTTTCTAAAACTGTTCCCTGTTTACAACAGAAACTTGATCTTATAAATAAAATTATTGTCTACATACTTAGAAATACTAGTTTAAAAACAAAAACGCTTAAACTAGACAATGAAAACAACCAGAATCAATATTGCATTTATATGTGAAATTATATATTAAACGAAACTTTACATATGCAATGTCTATCTACAACTATGAAACTAAGGAATCCAACATCCAAGAAGAATTGAGTTTTATTTAATTTAAGAATAGATTTCTTAGAAATGTTGAAATATCAGATTTAATTCATGTTCATGGGTGTAAATTATGATTATTTAACTCTCAATCCTTGCAAGGCAAAAAAACATCTTTCCACAGAAGTAGTTACAATTGAGGCACGTAACCACCACAAGGCAACATTTGTCATCAAATTAATGCTAGAGCAAATGTAAAGAAATTGATTTGAAGTGAAAAGGCTGTAAAATGATGAATGAATATTTTTGCGCAGTAGGCAGGTGGCGGGTAGGAAGGTGGAAGAAAACTAGAAATGTTAAGTCACCTGTAAAAATGGGCTGTGTGAATCACTGGGCATGTTATAAAAGTTTGAGTGCATAGATCCTACGCCTACCATAGCAGTTGTCAAAACTTCTTATAGTTAGGATTATACAAGCTGTACATGTTAACATCTTACTGGAGTATTTGAATGTTTTGCATATTTTGGATAAAAATACAGTATTTTACAAGTATTGTGTGCTGTTTTTTCCAGATGATTTTTCAAGTCAAGGACAATAAAATTAAAAAATCACATGCAAATTGATTATAACCTAGCCTCAGTAATTATAGCTGAAACTGAAAATTTGCTGACTGGACTAATGTTAGTAAAACGCTTGATGATAACCGAGCCAAGCTTATTAATGAAAATAGAGATAAAGACAAAGCATATTATTGAGTCCATTGAATTTCTTGCTCCCTGTATCTAAATACATTCTAATGACCCTATTGATTACGAGAAAGGACATTTTGTTGTATTGTTACAACTATTGGCAAATATGGTTAATTCCCAAAGAAAATCTGTAAACTGTTCTGGTTAAGACCAAATATACATGCACAACATCAGAAAGTGATATATTGAAGCTATGTTTGGTGTATTGACTATATTATGTTAGTAGCTGTAAACAAAGCTAATTGTTTTTCTTACTAGCAGATAAGATGACAGAATCCTCTCAAAAGCAATGAATTTGGTTACATATGGGAAATGATAGATATATACACACATATATATATATATATATATATGTTTGTAAATGGTAGTTTATATTTATTACCCTATATTTTTAACCTTTTGGTTGCAATTAAGGTGAAATAAATATCTCTCTCTTTCTCTCTTTTTAAGAACAAAGTCTATCCATGAAGACTTTTTATATGTTTTATTGACGTTGAAGATTTAACAGGAAGCAGACTGATAGCAACATTGATTCAAATATTAAAGAACTTGCACATACCGCACAACTTGTAAGGTAGGCGTTTTCGTAGTGCAGTGACTGCCGTAAATGCAGTTACAAATTACATTAAGTTCATCTGCTCAAAGATCTATACATCAGTGAACTTAACTAATACAAATCAAAAAATTTATCCGCTTTGTTTCCAGCCAATATTGCAACATTGGAAGACCTTTCCCGATGGAACGAGGAAGAACGAAGTAACTCCAAATTATTTAAAACCTCTCATGGATACCCGAACATATAATTGCAGGTCACATTGTTGAAACTGTGCTAACTTTAATTAAGCAGTTGTCAGAAAATTTAGAAAGTGTTGATCTTGTTGAAGCTTTTAATGAAGTCACTTCCGTATTTGCAGTTCTGCGTGATTTATGACGATACTCAATATAACACTATTTTTGAGTGAATGGAAGCAGCTTTTTGGGAAACTTTGCAAACTCCACCTATTAATTTTAAAATGAAGCATCATGCCAATCCATCAGTTACATCTGCTCGGGATTAATTCCCAATTGAAATTTTTTACCCATTTCTGGATAGCATAATATTAAGTCTGGAGCAACGTTTTCCTCTTCACGTGTATCAAGCATTTCTTAACTATGATGTAAAAACTACTTTCACTGATTCGCAACCATCAATTTCTATGTATGTTGGTCAACTAAACTGATTGCGTCACTTAGAGGAAATGGAAGCTGGGTTATTAATTTGGAAAAAAACGTTTGAATAATTTTGACACAAAGGATCATCCACAGATAGTTATTGGTATGTAAGACTGAGTGTACGGTGAACTTACAGAGTTTCCAAATGTGTACCCACTTTTACTATTCCTGTTACAACTACTACTACAACTCAAAGACAGATTCTTTTACCGGCTTCCTCCATTAAAGCAATATTTACGGTCACAGTGACTACGGTTAACTGGATTAGCGGAGTTGCTCATTCACAAAAGTAGAAAAGTGAATGTAAATGACGTCGTTGACATATTTGCAGCTAATGGTTCTCACAGTCACCAGAATTACACTTATTTAGTTTGTTGCACTAAAATTTGGATTCTTATCCTTTCAGAATTTTGTTTCTTCTTATTTTGTTTAGTTATTTTAAAAGTTATTAAATACCATACTGGCGGAATTTAATATTTGTTTTTACTGTACACAGATTTATACGTTTTGGACAGATTTTTTTGCCGTAACATAAGATTAAATACACAGTCAATCTCCATTGAACAAAAGATTTTTATTTTTATAAATGTACATATATTGAATGAAAAATGAAAACTAACAACCATTTAATCAATGATGTATTCTCATTTCGTTCGACAAATTTTCTCCAGGCTTCAACAAGTTTCTCAATACATTCTTGGTAGAAATCTTTTGTTTTTACTCGAAAAATTCGTCCAACCAAGCACTCAATTCTGTATCATTGTTAAGCGAAATACCAAGCATTGCATCCGAAAGTGACCAAAAAGGTGAAAATCTGTTGATGAAGGATCAGGCGAATATGGAGGACGTAGCAGCACCTCCTAGTGGTGTGTTCGAAACACTAGCTTCTTGGTCATATTTGCGATATGAGGATGAGCATTTTGATGCAACAAAAGAACATTGTGTTGCCGATTAGGACTCTTTCCATTTTTTGAACATAGAGTACAGCGTTCACAATTTGATATTTTTCACACAATTCGTAATGAATAATCCCCTTTTAGTCCCATCATACACAAAACATCGTTTTACGTGGGTGAACATCTTGTTTCACGCGTGGTGTCGCCTTTTATTGTGACTAAGCCATTGATTTCTCTGCTTCATATTGATATACATCGTTGGCATAATTATTGCATAAAGAAATTGTTCATTGTGTTCATGAGTTGAGCGGTGAAGAGCAAGCAGACTGTGGAAATTGAGCCTCATTGATTTTTGTTGTTGTCGCTTAAAGTATGAAAAACCCACACTCCAAATTTTTGGATTTTTCCCACTAGGTGAAGCTTCTTCTCTATATACGCGTGAGAGCAATTAATCCTCTGCCAATTACCTGATTGTTTGGTGTGAATCATTATGAAAAATTGGTTTAACTGCCCTTCATCAAGTACAGTTGTGCCACCAAAACGCGGTCCGTCTTTGAAATCAAAATTATCCTCTTTAAACTTGGCAAACCAGTAACGAGCGGTTCTTTTTGCCATAGCATTTTCCCCATACACAACACAAAATTCACGTGCAAATTCTGCAGCAATTCAGCCTTGGTTAAATGTAACAGAAGGAGGTGTCGAAATTGCACATTTTTTTCAACTTGACACTCCATTTTGATAATCTGAAAATAAAGTGAAATAATTTGAAACGAAAGGCAATAAAATAAAATATTGCAATGTAATAGATAAATTGTCTAAACTCAATAAACTTTAAAAAACGGTAAGAACTTAGTTGGCAACCCAATATATTATGAAAAAACATACTGATCAACGAAAAAACGTTGCTTCAATGTGTAATTACAAATATTTTATGCTAAGACTACGACCATTCCACATTCTTTTCTCGACACCGATACCCCAAATAAATTTTTCCAATGCACTCCTGCCTGCACACCATGTCTGTTCCTTACCACTTTTGGAACCGAAAACAATTTACTCCTTGAAAAAATGAAGTGTAATTCTATCGAACTTTGTTCAATTTGAAAAATTATTTTGAAATACATTCCCATCAAAATATTTAGTTATATCAAATGACTGATTTCCCGCCTTTTAAAGTTGTGGAATTCTTGTGAATTTATATTTCTATAGTGCTGAAATGATTTACTATTACATTTTAATTTTTCTCTTTGCAAGTGTAAACAACGTGCCGTTGCCGAATCATTTAAAGAAGAAAAAACTCCCGGTTAACGAAGATGTATCGATAGTGAAAGGAAAACGTTACGTAGAAATTAAGCGAAAAATATGCTTCGCTGATTTCTATTGCGATGATCCAAATCCTTACTGTTGCATGAACGCGTTTCCAAGCACGTGCTGCGCACGTCAAATCCAAAGTAAAGTTTACGTTAAGACCCTAAATTCACGGATTCGAAATGACCATTCCACGCGTTCTTTCATCGCATTTATCACTGCGACCTTTGGAAAGATAGATTCGCATTGTAATTTTACGCAGAAGAGCATTCTAGACTTAGAAAAAAGGAAAAACCAACGATTCTCTTGTACCAATCGGCACAAGTGTATTGACAGTAATACGAAAAAGGCCATCGGAAATCTACTGAGATTGAGTGACAAGCGTGATCAATTGGCGGTGGCCATTGAAAAATATTTTTCCTCTTTAAAAGACTACAGTGGTCCAGGTATCGTTAACCAACATGCTTGGCCAAAGACAAAATACCCGCTTTCAGATGCACGTCGTATTACCGCTATAATTTTAGAGGCAAATTCTATAAAGAAAAGACTTAATGATTATTTGAAAGCTAATGATGTTACTCTTTAATTATACTTCTACCGTAAATTTTTTTCAAGTGCAATTAAATTTATCTCTATCCAAAGAATGCGTAATTGTGAAACCATCAATAATATATTACTAACACATTTTTCTTAATTGCTTCATATTATATAATCTGCAGTAAATAATTGGGTTTTCTTTGTAGTGAATGGTGTTTTACCATTTAATCATTTGTAAAAAATTATTGTTGAGACTAATATAATAACTAAAATGACAGGATCTCGTTTACCAGGCCTCCTATAAGGTATGTTATAGTCAAACATTCAAAAAACAAGGATGAGCAACCGCAGGGGCAATCACCCCAGCTTGCATAAAATGCCGAGATCAACTAAGAAATGCAAAGTCGTAATATGTTGTTTATCGGAATTTCCCATCAAGACTGCGGACTATAATCCATTTAATATCGAAAAATTCCATTTAGCAAAATTTTTTCTACTAATTTGAAGTACACATTTATAGGAACTAAAATGTTTTTCTCAAGACTATTTTTAATCTCTAATATCAAGTAATTTTATAGTGCTCTTGCCTTATGTGAACTCTTTGTCTTCATTGAATACTCTCAAATGTCAACTAAATCTGAAATTTCGTCAATAAATATTTTGAATATATCATTTCAATCTGTATGGTACAATTTCGAAAGCTTGAATGCACAACAATATGATGAAATGAATACCTAAGTTTAAATATAAATAATATTTAGTATTCATGTATTTTAAATGTATTCAATATTATGCAAAAAACCAAAACAGTTTCAATCAAATGCATTTGTAAATATTAGTTTCCTGAACATCATTAATATATATAATTTCTAAGATACATATACTAGGTGTTTCCAGTGGAGGTGAGTGGCTGTACATGTAGTATTTGCATAGGCAACTGACTTTATAAGATAAGTATTTACATCTATTTGCAATATTTAATCCCATAGGTGTTTTGAAAACTATATTCTATGCATTTACAAATGCAATAAATTTAAAATAGCATTTCATTTTTCAACTCAATTCCCCTATTCATCTTACAAATGACGCGACGATAATATTTTTCAAATTCAATATTTTTATTGCAAAGATTTAACAAAGTTTCTTTTTCTATTCACTCAAGCGCTAAATTAAAAAGCCTTTCTTGGACAATAGTATTTTTTATAAACTATACTTCTGCTAAGAGCTACAGTACTAGCCCCGCAAGTCTCAATGAAATCCATGGGGATGGGACGAGATTTCATTTCTAACCCACGGTTATCCATGGGGCACACAGATCCCACCCCACTGGATAAGCTGCTCGATTTATCTTAAAAGTCTGTAGACTGTGTATATCACAATTAATTAAATTTTTAAGCATTTACTATCAAACAACAAAAGAAATTTGGTTTTTAGGCACTTAGATCATTTTGGAAACGCTTTTTCATAATATAACTGCTTTTCTACTCTGCAAAGTTCTAAGAATCTAAAATTATGCAGGAATCCTAAGTAGGCGATAGAACTTGCTTTGGAGTTATATAAAATATTTCATTGAATAATTGTTTGCATTCTGTTGCAGCATCTATCTTCGAATTTTTGGGAGAAATAGAATAATTATATCTATTAACCTTAAATCTATTTGCACTAGACTTCAACAAAACATTTTTAAATGGTTATGACTCATGAATTAAATTAGTTCAACTAATGAAGATACTTAAAATCTAAAAACACCACAAAATAGAGAATTTTCTCCTCTTTCTCTTTTGTCTCCAGTTGCGCGCGTCAGAAGTACCCGAATCTATTGCACGACCAACTCTGACATTGCACACGGTGCGGCTTTACGCTCTCATACAGATTGTCTTCAAAAACAAAATATTTCAGGGTAGTTGTTGTTCCCATGGAGATTAGACCACCTCATTATCTGAACACCAGGCGTAGAAAGAATTTGAATATTTTTACAAAAATCGGATTTCTCATTGAAAAAATCTTATTTGCATGTAATTCAGCAATATGCACATGGCTTAGCACATATCTTCACGATTGCATGAGTGGGCCCTACCCAATACTTTCTGTTTTCTGCAGTTACTGCCTATAATGTCAAAGAATCCATCGGCCTTTCACTATTTATCTCAAATTGTAAGCCATTAGGCTTGGTTTCGCTCATTTAGTTTTGATTGCTGTCTTTCTGTCGTACATTTATATAGGTAGCAAAGTTGTATATAGCTTAGCCTAACGAAAAGATTTAGTATAATTGTAAGCTCGATTACAACTGGAACCTAAAAAATCAAATCGCAGGGGCCTAACTTGAATGTAGCTTTCAAAATTTCTACTAAAGTGTGTTGCTGTGGCTGAAGTATTTGAAAGATTAAATATTTTTTTGGAAAATTTTTAAAGATTTAAATTTCCTCCATACGTACATGTAATTATAATTTATTATGTTCGAAGCCCATTTAATCAATAAAAAACTTTAACTATTTTTTGATATATTCCATGCGCAAAGTCAGAAAGTGACGGTTCAATAGGGCAATGTTGAGTCTAGGATTAAGAACGAAAATGAAAGAGACACTTTTCTATCCCGCGTTGCTTTCAGATTTCATGTGTCTATTAGTTTCTGAGGTATAGGCATTTAACAATATTTTAAAAATCCATAAACAATTTAAAAAAATTTCTGGACAGTTTAAGGTTATTTAATTTATTCATCAAATTGTTCACGCTCAATACTGTTATTTTCTCATATCTAGAATTTTTTCATTACAGTACTGAAAATCAAAGCAGTCTTTGAAGACTATTGAATACTTTATCCGATTCTGATAATATTTATATAGTGGAACTTGCACTGTACATTTTGGAACCCCGTGCGAGATGTTAATAAGGGTCTCACCCCACCCTCCAATTTTATGTATTGAATTTTCAATAACCGTTTTGGTTCATACTAGATACTTTTTGCAAAAATATTTTTTACCTGCATAACTATTGGGCCCCCAAAATTTTCTAATATTGTTTAATAAAATTTTTTTTGTAATTATTATGGCTACGAGCCTTAATTTTTGCTATATTTAAGCAATTACTTTGTTATTTTAATATTTTGGGGCAAAAATTCCAATCTTGGGCAGCAATTTTGTTAAAATTGCTTATAATAAGCTTTGTTTTTGTTTTGGAAAATAAAAAATTTTATTGCCATTTGCAGGTCCGGTGCGGTTGCAACCCCTCATTTATCCCACTGGGAACTTGCTATGCAAAACTATTGTGACTATTCACGCTGTCTTGCCTTGCAAAGGCAGAACAATTTTTGCCTACAAAAGCCCGTGCTACACGAACAAATTTGTGGACAATATTTTTCGTTCGAACGAAAAACTTTTATCGCCAACTTTTGTCACCAATTTCTGTTATCCGAATGAAAAACTTTTGTCGCCAACCTTTGTCGTTGGTTTACTCTGCTACACTAAAAACTTTAGTCATTTAATTAGTTTTAGACAAAAGTTGGGGAGGGTTTGCTTCACAAACGATTTTAGTTGGCAACAAGGTTTGGTAATAAAAGTTGTTCGTGTAGCATAGTGTTGCAACAACTTTTTGTATTTTAGTTATTTCACTATACAATAACTATGAAGGAATTATAAAATCATCTCGGCTGTTCAGAAAGATTGAGCTAAGAAATATTTTTCATGTAACATAGCAGTACAACTAAAATATTAAATAAGTTATGAGAATGTGCAGAAACATTTAATCTATAAATCATTTCTTTATATTGATATTGAAACAATTTATTTGGATTTTCGTGAATATTCAAATTTGCGAATACATATGTTTGTACTATATTTAATATTGGTTGAAAAACTTTTAATGTGTAATTGAAGTATAATGGGTCTTTTAACCATCTTTAGAAAAATGAAGCAAACAGAAAAAGAAGTACGTATTTTGATCTTTGGATTTGATAATGCTGGAAAAACTATTATTTTACGGAAATTTAACGGTGAGAGCATTACAACAGTTGCACCGACACATTTAGGACGTTGGCGGACAGCGATATCTACGATCATTTTGGAGAAATTATTTTGAAGCTACTGACGGATTGATGTGGTTAGTAGACAGTTCTGACAAAGTTAGATTAACAAATTTTCGTCGTGAATTGGAAAAGCTTTTAGAAGAGGAGTGCCTTCTTGGTGCAACCTTACTTGTGTTTTGTAATAAACAAGATGCTCCCTATGCCTTATCAAAAGAAGAGATCAGAGAAAAACTTAATTTGAAAAGTATCAAGACACATCATTGGTGTGTAGTAAGAAGCAGCGCAATAAATGGTGAACATCTTTTGGAAGGAATTGATTGGTTTATCAGTGATATTTCTGGCCGAATGCTCACTATGGACTAAGATATTTTGTTTAAAACTGTAAATATAAAAATGTATGTCAAATTTTTTCATAATAATTTTGAGTATGTTGGGCTCGTTACTTAGTACATTCAATGCGGCTCGTTTTAGCTCAATAATTTTTTTAAAAATATTGTGCTTTTGGAGTTCTTCCTATTATTTAATACACATAGTAAAATAAGACTCTATCATTAAGCTGTATTGAATGAAACAATAAGAAAAATTTGCATAATCCGATTAAAAAGCAGAACTAGAGAGTTGTTTGGCTTAAAAAAAGTCTCGTTTGATATCTAGTTGAGTGCTCTAGCTCGGCTTGGCTCGGTTCGGCTAGTTGACCAGTCTGTCCCAATTTACCCACTCTACATCAGAGGTGCCGTTTATGGTATGGCCATATATGGGAAAGCGATATTGTTTACCAATCCATAATGGCCATATTTTAAACTTAGTCCATACATTATGGCCATAATGGCAATTATGTAAATTATGGGTAATAATTGTGAAATATAGGCAGACGCGTGTGGTAATAGCAATTTCATGAAGTGATTTCTAAAATTTAGCAAGCTGCAATTATAAGATAACGATTTGTGTATGAAATTGTAGTGACAACGCAAGGTACAATCAATTCACTCGGTCGCAGAATAACTTTGAAACATTCAAAACTAATTTTAACATAATCCAATTATTTTTTGTTTGTTTTCAAATGTAACACGTCTGAATTTTTAATTAAAAAATGAGAAACAACTTTCATCTCTACTGAAACTGCTTACAAAATTTTGCAATACGTTTAAAAGATATTATAATATTACAATATTAAAAATTTGTAGAATGAATATTTACCCATTCCATTATTATAAATGTAAGATATATGACACTAAGTTTAACCATTTTCGGGAGGAAAAGTATAATGTCTATATATGTAACAATAAATTTATGGATTTCCATTATGTTTTTTCTTCCATGCCATCATGGTATCCATAATATTGCATATATAAGTGTGGTACCATTATCATACCATAATCGGAACCTCTGATCTGCATACAGTAGCTGTTCATTATTTTTGTTTACTACAGCGGATTCTCTTTGAAAAGCTAATTGTTTTAATTTAATGCTGATATGCAAGTGTACAGAAGAAATATGCACATAATAAAATGTGTTTATTAAGACTATAGATACTGCTAAACAATTTATTTTAAATTTTAATGACCTGTTTATTTACCACAATAAATCATGAAAAGTGGCATATACATGTAAAAAACAATAAATTGTTGATTTCGTTTTTTCTTTGCTTTTGTGACATTCCGGTAACTATTAGTGGGTAATATGAAATTAGGTATATTTTTTACATTTCCAGGCAGTGAATCACCTAAATTGAGGTTTTTGTAGGGTGAAATCATAGTTTACTATCTAGTACGAATACTTATAATGCGCAGAACTTTGTTTATAATCAATTCTTGTAGTTTCCCTCTTTTTTCCAAATCCATTTTGTGTTGGCAGCCCTGATATGTCTTATCAAAATTTGGATTTTTAGAAGCAATAATTTGAAGGACGTTGAGTCCAAAATGGCTTTGAAGACGAATCTACATGGATTCATAACAAGTTGTTGATGATGGAAAAAATTAAGCATGTTTGTTGGAGTAGATTTTGTTTAGGAAGCTCAAGAGAACACGAGAACACATAGATGTTAACATGAGAACAAATTGCAAATTCTGAATTTTATATTGGTTTTGGGCTCTACATAATAACAGACTACATTCATTCCATATTCATTTTCAGGCATAGCAATGTTTTATTTAAGTAACACCATTTCCCTCAGTTTATTTTCATTTTTGAAGTAATGTTTCTCCAGCATAATATAATATCATGTAACTAGGAAATTTGAAAATACACTTAGTCGCTTGAAAAAGTAAGGTATATATATATATATATATTAGTGATGCGCGGGTGCGGATTTGTTTGAAAAAAAATCCGCAATTTTTCACAATTTTTTATCCCACTTTTAGTTTTATTAATGAAAACTCAGGTAACAATAATTGATAGCAATTGTTTCCAACCGACGCCAAATGTATTATTATATTAAATACCCTTTGTTTTCTAGATAGTTCTATTCGTAGGATGTTTGCACCACTGATTTTTCTATCAAACATTTAACTATGTAATTGACTTTCAATTTTGCTCTTTGAATTTGTATTTTGAAACAATAATATCTTGTACTTAAGCATGACAATATTTTGTTTTTTGACATTTCTGGTCTATTTCTTCTTTGTCTTTTACATGGGAGAATTCATAAGATGGCATACGAATTCAATCATTATGAGATTTTTTGTGTTGACATTGCATTCAGAATGTTCTTGACAATAAGTCACTTGCACCATGAGCCTGTTAGATTACATTAAATGATGCTAATATTTTGCAGATCTTTTCCGATTTGAAAATACATAGATTGGAGAATGTCACTATTTGTCCACCTTTACCTACAGGACAAACTGTTGTGCATATTTTTTATCTGTTACGGGTAAGCTTTCCCTTTTACATTATGTTCATGCTTAATAAATTATTTTTAAAAACATAAACTAAAAAAATTGTTGAAAGAATTACATTAAACGTGAATTGTATTCGAATATTGTTTCAAGTTTCTAGCTTGCTTAATAGCAGCAAAGGAAATTTTATTCTCGATTACGGTATGTACGGGTACAAAACCTTTGGTACGAATAACAAGGTTTTTTAGACAAGCGGATGCGACAGTAGGAATGCTCTACTCACACATCACGAACATAAATTCTTTCAACGCTTTGCAAATAAGATTTGAATCGCAACTTTAGCAGCCTTGTTCATAAACGATTCTAGTTATGTTTAGATTTTGTTTAACTATTTAGTTTTTGCCTATTGGCGAAACTTTTTTTTCAGTTTTTGTAAAAAAATGTGGAGAAGCGTAAACATAAAATTATTAACATAATAGTCACGATTTTACTAGGACGGTTTTAAGCCTCAGTCGATCTTTGAATGCGGAAGTAACTTTGAAGTTGACAAATTACATTTGAATTTTATAAAATTAGTAGCTTAACACAATTATAAGATGTTAATGAAAAAGCTTTAGTTATGGAAGTAGGCTTCACGAAAATTATTGAAATTTGTGTTAAATCACCTCTTTTAATACTACCATAATATATCTGGCAAGTTTCTTATAGCGACTAGACTAGAAATGTAACTATAATACTAAAAGAGGCCATCTTAGATTTGCTTGTTAATGTTTTCATTATATGTTAAGCAGATTTCTGAGTTAATTTCAAGAAAACAATGAGTTCAATTTGTTTAGATAGCATAAACATGTATTTTTGATGAATGTATTATTGATAGCAAAGAGCTAAGAAATTCAACAATCTATAAAGTGGGATCTTTAAGGACCATAACCTCTCAGATAAACTTTATAAACATAAATAATTATTCTACTATTTTTTTATAATGAAAAAGCTAGTTAGTATCATTTATGAAACTCAATTTTGCATTGGTAGTCAGCAAACTTTTGAATTTCCAGATAGACTGTCATAAGGTACTGAACTCATTAATATTGTACAATGAAAAAATTTTTAGTGTTATGTGATAGTTATTCTACACTTTCTTGGAACTATTATTAGAAGATTCACCGTTCTTGGCTTTGAAGTGAGAGAAAAAACTTCTCTTTTCGTGTGATTTTAAATAAATTGAGTGAACAATGTTTGGTTGAACTACAGTTCAACTACAGCCCGAAATGCAAGAAAATATGTGCAACAGTAGACGCATTTATGTAAAATATGTACACAGAGATCAGGTTATGTACTTTCCCAGATATCCGGCTAAAATACTCGATGTGCAATGCGAAATGACTTGGGATAATCTACCCTAATTTACTTGGACTCATGTATTGATGAAGATTTGTGCTAAAATTATTTCTGTGCCTCAAATACGTAAAATATTAATATTTGTCAATGTGAAATTCGATTTATTCCAAAGACATTAAATATATTCATAAATCCCTAGTTTTCAGAAAATTAGAAGGGTCTAATGCGCATGAAAAAAAACAAATAACATCAAATATGTTGCTTCTGTGTGTTTATATCCAGTAGCAACGTCTGAGGCCGTCGCGCTGTAAGAGCTTAAACATTTTTTGAAGAAGCTATAACAGAATTTTGAAAAATTCGTTGTGGAATAAACATTAAAAGTAAGAATCGGTTTCTTCATATTTTCAAAAAGGTTACTTTGAAATTTGTAAATCCTTAGATATTGAAATTGTAATCTGAACATTTGTGTAAAGAAGCTAGAGGTGGGGACAGGCATAAAGGTTCTCAACAAGGAGTTATTTTAAAACCTGAGTGTCTTGTTAACTCATGAATTATTTTTTTTTGAAAAAATCAACAAATTTTCAAAAGAAATTCTTCGGTTAAGTTAATTAAGCTTAAGAATTTTCGTACAAAATAGATTGCTATTTTAATTGTCATTAAATAATTATCGTTAATAAGAGTTTTTTTATTTGGAAATAATTATTTTAGAAAATTAACAAAAATATATGATTTTTCCCTTGGTTATAGAGTGTGTAGAATTAATTTATTTCGCTTAAATTTGCTGATTAGTTTTACAATAAATCAATTGAGTCAATTATGTTTTTACAATGGTATTTCTCACAACATTTAATTAAATAGTCAAATTCGTCAAAATATTATAATAGAATGGATACATAAACTTTGTTTCAAATTCATTATTTATATTTTAGTGAAGAGGTTATTTTGAAAATATTTATAGTCTCATTGAGCATCATATTTCAAGGGTGGAGGCATGGGCTACTCTTAGTACGTTCCACAACCCGTATATTTTTTCAAGAAATAAAAGTTTTTTAAAAAATTGGCGCACCCGGTTTTAATTCACACTTGCTTTATTTTGATCTTCAGTTCATCTCATAACTTTAGTACAATAATCAGTATATATAAAAATAATGATAATAATAATAATAATAATAATAATAATAAGCTGAGGTTAAGCAACTGTGATCTTGGTTACAAAACTGGATGACTTTGCTCACAGGGTAGGAAGTACTCTAAAGCTTTGGTTGGCAACTTCCTAGGAAAATGTGAGTCAAAATGAAAAACAATCCTAATTACTGTTGACAAGTCATGAAAGAGCAAAGGCCCTCAGTCCCCGGCAGGCCTTCAATGGCCAGAGGGTGCTAAGAATCTCCGGACAACAGACGGACTCCACAATCGGGAGTGTGGACTCGAGAAGTGGCAATATAGGATCCACACAGATCAATGGAAAACTGCAAAAGTGGACAGATGAGCAGAACAGGAGTGTTACAGAAGAAGCAGGCCAGATGAGAGGGGTTACATCAAGAGAATGTTGAAAGAATGGAGGAAGTCAGGAATAGGATTAGATGTTACAGAGCAGAGGCTTGCGGGACAAGTGTAAAAGTTGCAGTTGGATAAGAGGAAAGGGAAAAGAGAGTTGAACAGGCTAAGCAAAGAGAAGATGAATTGGTAGACGTTTGGACAGAAGTGGCGGAAGCAGCAGAACCAGTGCATGCAGAAAATGAAGCAGCAATCAAGGAAAAAATGAAGGAAGAAATAGGTGAGAGAACTAGGTTGACAGTTTCGAGAGAAGTTAAGAAAAGCAAGCTAGCAGTAGAGACAGCAAAGGTCAATAAAGTGTTGGAGAGAAATAGATGCTAGGAGTGTCACAGAAGTAAATAGCTTTGTGTATGCAGGTGCACGTGAAGTTCTGAAGAATGTAGGCGTGGGCATGAAGAAGAAAAGGCNAAATGAAAAACAATCCTAATTACTGTTGACAAGTCATGAAAGAGCAAAGGCCCTCAGTCCCCGGCAGGCCTTCAATGGCCAGAGGGTGCTAAGAATCTCCGGACAACAGACGGACTCCACAATCGGGAGTGTGGACTCGAGAAGTGGCAATATAGGATCCACACAGATCAATGGAAAACTGCAAAAGTGGACAGATGAGCAGAACAGGAGTGTTACAGAAGAAGCAGGCCAGATGAGAGGGGTTACATCAAGAGAATGTTGAAAGAATGGAGGAAGTCAGGAATAGGATTAGATGTTACAGAGCAGAGGCTTGCGGGACAAGTGTAAAAGTTGCAGTTGGATAAGAGGAAAGGGAAAAGAGAGTTGAACAGGCTAAGCAAAGAGAAGATGAATTGGTAGACGTTTGGACAGAAGTGGCGGAAGCAGCAGAACCAGTGCATGCAGAAAATGAAGCAGCAATCAAGGAAAAAATGAAGGAAGAAATAGGTGAGAGAACTAGGTTGACAGTTTCGAGAGAAGTTAAGAAAAGCAAGCTAGCAGTAGAGACAGCAAAGGTCAATAAAGTGTTGGAGAGAAATAGATGCTAGGAGTGTCACAGAAGTAAATAGCTTTGTGTATGCAGGTGCACGTGAAGTTCTGAAGAATGTAGGCGTGGGCATGAAGAAGAAAAGGCGACAAGAAGATAAGGGAGACAGAAAGCCAGCATGGGAGAGAAGAATTGAGAGTAAAGTGACAAAGATTAAGCAGCAAATAGGGAAGATCAGGACAAGTAAGGCAGTGCAGGATGGGTGCAGGGAGGTAAAGGGAAGACTATAGAAACTCACAAGAGAAGAGCTAAAGCAGAGATAAATTTCAGAAGCTGAGAAACTAAGAAAATATAGGGCAAGAGCAATGCAAGAGTCAACATGAAGTTTGAGGCCTAGAGTGGATGGTAGTGGAAAGGACATTCCTGATGCAGAAGGACCCTAAGAAATGCAGTGAGGCAAGCAACTTTAGGCCAACAATGTGGAAATTGCTAATTTCTTTGATTTCAGGAAGGCTGGCATGTTACTTAGAACAGAACAGGTTGAAATCAGAGGAGCAGAAGGGCTGTAGGATAAAAACGAGAGGATGCAAAGATCAGTTGTTAATAGACCAGGCAGTAGTGGAGAATTGTAGAAGAAGTAAGACAAACTTAGCAATGGCATGGATAGACTACAGGAAGGCATATGACAGCATATCACATAGGTGGGTACTGAGGACGCTAGAGGCCAATAGAGTTTCCCGGAAATGGGTTGAGTTTCTAGGGAGAGAAATGGGAAAGTGGCAGACTGAGATAGATGGGCATAGGTTGAGGTTTAGACAGGGTATATTCCAGGGAGATAGATTAGCAACACTACTGTTTCTAGTTAGCTTAATCCCTATCATAGAAAAGTTAAAGGAAACAGGCCTAGGGTATAAGATGGAGAAGAATGGTAGAGCAGTGAGTCACCTACGGTACATGGACGACCTGAAGATGTATGCTAGTTCAATGAAGATGTTGCAGAAGCAAGTGGAGTCATTGGGGAAGGCAAGCAGAGATTCTGGGTTGAAATTTGGATCAGGAAAGTGTGCGACAGTGACAATGACTAGAGGTAAGTGTATAGATGGAGATGGTTTGAGGACGAGCAGTGGGGATAAGATTGAGGAAGTTAAAGAGGGGTACAAATACTTAGGTGTGATAGAGAAAGACAGAACAGATCATGAGGAAATGAGGATGAGGTTAAGAAAAGAATACAAGAGAAGAGTAAGGAAAGTACTACAGAAGTCAGCATTAAATGGGTAGAATAGTATAAAGGCAATTAATACATGTGCGATACCAGTGTTGAGATTTTCGGAATGAATAGTCAGGTGGAACAAGAATGAACTGGGGGAATTATACAGGGAGACAAGGAAGATACTAGCAGCAGAGAGAGCATTCAACTTAAATGGAGATGTAGGTAGGGAGTGAAAGGACTGCTAAGTGTAGAGGAAGTTGTAGAAGCAGAAACACTAGGGCTAAAGGAATATGTAGAAGGACAACCTAAGGGTCCCTACTGGAGGTCATTAAGGAGTTAAGGAATATAAAAACTGAGATTGAAGGAAAGAAAGTATACCAGAGTAGGATGGAATCCGAGAGACAAACAAGGTACACGCAGAAGGCGATGCATGGAGAATACTGGAAGAACACAGAAATTGTGACAAAGAGGAGAGCAACAAGTGATTAAAGAAGGCAGGACTGAAAAGAGAAACAGAAGAACTGATAATGGCAGAACAGGAGCAAGCAATAAGAAAAAACTGGGTGAAGAAGCATATAGACAGAAGAGTAGAAGTAAGCAATAAGTGTAGGCTATGTAACAAAGAGGCGGAGACAGTAGATCATTTGATAGCAGGGTGTAAAAAGTTGGCACAGAATAAGAATGAGTTCAGGCATGACAAGTTGGGAAGAATGGTACTTTGGTGCTTGAGCAGGCAGCATGGATTAGAAGCAGAAGAAAAGTGGTATGAGCCCAAGCCACAGGGCGTCATAGAAAATGGGAAGGTTAAGATACTGTGGGACTTCATCATACAGACAAGCAAGGTGATAGAAACACGGAGGCCAGACATAGTAGTGGTAGGCAAAGAGAAACGATTGGGAACAGTGATAGATATTGCAGTACGAATGGACAGGAATGTAGAAAGCCAGGGGAAAGAGAAGATAGACAAGTACAGGGAGTTGGCAGAGGAAATAGAAAGGCTGAGGAAGCTAAAGAAAGTTGAAGTAGTCCCGGTAGTTGTAGGAGCACTAGGAGCAGTGAGAAAGAAGAATAAGAGATACTTGGAGGAGTTGGGAGTACCAAAGTGGGGAGGAGCAGTAGCACAGAAGGCAGCATTGTTAGGAACAGCTAGAGTCCTGAGGAAAGCTCTCAGACTCCCTGGGAACTAGTGAGTTCCCCGAGCTGAGAGGGATACCAGCATGAAGCTGTGAGATGCAAGGATAATAATAGTGTCTATTTAATATTTATACTCTGCTATAAAGCAAAATAGCAGGGGTTAGAAGGTGCGAACCCACTGGTACGTCAGGAAGCCCCTCCTGGACAACAAAACTAAATCCAAAATTAGCATATAAGACTAAAATTTATTAATGAAATTGTTGTAATTTTGCTTGCAATAAAATGCATATCGAAGGACTATGTTGTCTACATTTCAAAAAATCCCGTGTACGCCCATGCATTCATCATAAAATTTAAGTAGTGTACCGTCTTGTTAAAATTTTAGTTTAAGTTTTATTCCCACTAAACCCTCCTAAATGGGTGCCGACCCCCCTTAGGTGAAAATGCTGGCGAAGGATCTGCAAAATGGTCTCATAGCGGCCAACAAAATACAAAAATTTTTATTAAAGAACAACTGAAAAGGTATGTCTTATTCTGTTCCCATTATTGTTTGAATATTTGATTTTTTGAATTTTTCTTAGAAAAAAGTTATTAGCTTCACGTATTCCTAGTATCGATATATGCCAATTTTTGGTTGCATAGAAACATAATTAGATTTCTTTACCAAACTAAAAACAACTCATGAAATTTTTCCAAAGTCCCAAATCACCAGCGATGCAGTATAATCAATTTGGAAAGAAAAGAAAGGATTGCATTTCACAATACTGTTTTCACTTGAATCTTTGTTAAATTAGTATTTTAATATCATAAAGCTGCTCCTGTGCCTGATATGCTGCATGGATTCTTAACATACTTCAATAGGGTTTTATATTCTTATTTTATATTCTGGTCAAACAAAAATTTAAATCATTTTAAAATTGAGTTATTATATTAGCAAGAACCTAGAAGACATTACTGTGAAACGCCGAAATAATCATGATAAATCACGTTTAAATTGAACTATATTCAATCATTGCAAGCTATAGCTCAAAGTGTTATTTAAGAAAGAGAATGCTCTTTTCAATTTGTAAAGATCCAATTGACTTTTTGCAAAACGCTAATTCGATCTGCGCACTTAGTTTGTTCCCCAATTTGTCACGCAAATGATGAAGATATTTGTAAATTGCAGCCTTTTCAATCAATTACTGACATTCTTTGAATCCTCAATCTGCTTATGCTCTATTTTGTGCTTATATTAAAGAATAAGAAGTTCAAATTACTGCATAGTAAATTTCTAAGCATTCCAATATATTAAAGTAGGATTTTTTTAACCTCGATTATCTGAATTATGTAAGCACCTATGAGTAATATCAATAAAATATTTGCAATATACAAATATTCATAGCCAATAATAAAGTTTACTACTATGCCTAAATATATAAGTAATTAGGAGTTGCCAGCTTATAATTGATCATTACATTTACATTTAAATAATAATTAAAATAATCACGAAGTATAGCATAATTGGTGTACACGTATTACACATATTTCTATATAAAGTTAAATTGTCAAAAGTATCGAATTTGTTAATTTTTTCAAATTTTAAAATATGTTTACTATATCTACATGCTACATGTACATGTATATAACATCCTAGTATATATTTTCGAAGATTCTGGTAACTACTTTATTTGCTTGGTAAACTCAAACATTCGTAATTCGAATTTTTTAATTAATATTGAACAAATCAACTAATCCCACGTAGACGCTATATTATTTACATAGCATAAATGCTGTTGATGACATTTACACCAATATAAATTAATACTCGCTTGCATTACAAATATCTCCTATAATGAGATTAACCTTAGAACAGCATTCCATTAACTCTGATATCTTAGGAGACAAATTAGATTAATTACGAAGAAATGTCTCCATTATACTCAAAAGACTGATCACGTAAATCAATCACCCCCAATAAAGTGAATCCTATTCAGTTGCTGATGTCAACTTTTTCTATTTAGAGTTCCGCAGAAGAATGCTGAAACGTAGACAGCCAATTATGCAATTTTCAAAAACGACTGTGATGTCAGTGTGTTTTAGAAGAGTTTTACTAAGCACTTTCAATAATTAATTTGAAATTGACAAATCTGTTGATAATAGTTTTCCATTAACAGCGCACTTTGTTTTCCGTTTCATGTTAGTTAAACCATTAACTCAAAATGAATTATTTTTAATATGTTAACAATGATACTAACCATTCGAGACTCTGAGTAAAACAAATTCAAAATGCTATTCAAAGTTACTAAAACTTCTTCCTTAAGGGTAACATCTATTGAACTTCTCACTTAAATACAGAACTGAGATGGTTCCAGGGTATAAGTCAGAGATAGGTTACAAAAATACATACATTTAAAAGAAATCACCATATATGGGTATAGGATTTGTACTCAGTCAATTTGATTTTGATTGTTCACTATGCAAGCTTGTGCAGTGTGGATCCCCAAAGGAAATTCCGTGAGTTGGGGATCAAATTCTGCCCCTTGAACAATCCTGCCAATTAGAAAACGTGTTATTATAGGCTTAAATATCATTAAATCTTCAGTAGTCTTTTATTCCAACTGCTCAGGAACTTCTAAAGATTTAAAAAAGCTTATAAGTAAAAAATATTCGAATTCTGAAAACGCCACAGAATAGTAGTGACTACTCGCCACAAACCTTTGACTTAGTGCACTTCACGTCTCCATGGGTTCAACATTGCATTCAAGCATGTTCACCAATAGATATGTTTTGGCTCATAATTTCGAAATTTCCTAATAGACTTGGAGAAAGTTCTTTGAAAATGTGGAAAAATAGTTTGTCCCATAAAGAGAAAATCAGGCTGTTCAAAATTAATGAGTTTGAGCTTAATTTAATACTAATAAACTAGTCTTTATTTTTTTGAAAATCTCTATCAGTCAAATTTCTTCTGCTGCTTAGATTGGGCTTGATTCCGGATAGGCAATGGAAATACAAATGCATCAGCAGATAAATTAATAATTAAATAAATACCTAAAATTCAATTGTTCAATAAATGCAATTCTTATACTATTACTTTCTGTATAGAGTTCTGCGGGAACTGAATCTAATGGAACTACATGGGACAGTGATAAAGAAAGTCCTGATCCTGCAAAATTCTACTTATATATACTGTGTTAAGTATAAAATAAAAAATCAGAAAATGCATTTTGCAATTAGTTAATTGCTTGCCGTGTCAAACATTGCACTTTCAATTCGATGTCCCTCACGCATGTGTTGTTTAAATTTAAAAAAATTTCATTAATTAATGGAAGTATTGAATATTCATACATTTACCTCGTTTCAATTATAACTTGCTAATTCATAAATAGAAATATTGTAAAAATAAAGCCTCATGAAAAAATATTCGATCTACACAAATTGTTATTCCATTATGTTTTGCAAAAATCATAATTTTTTGGAATATCATTGTATTAATAGTTGATGTTACTTCAATGCTTAAAATTCACTTGAATTCCTCAAAAATGTACCGTACCTATGATATTTTCGAGATAGTTGATATTGAGCAGAAAAGTCAGAAACTAGTATTTATCAGCTTTGATATTTGTGTCGACTTCTAGTGTTTCGGCTTTGCTACACTTCTTCTGAGGATGACTTCATACCATGTGCAGCTAAACCTAGTTTATACAAACCCCACAATTTTTTGTCTGATGTTTATGACCATTTATTAAGAAAATGTATTATAACAACTGAATGATATTTACTTTAAGATCCCTCAGCTTTTAATTACAACAGTTTATGTTATTCCGGAAGTATACATTTGCAACAACTTGGTTCAGGAGAATTCGCTAATTAGTTTTTAGGTTGAAAATACTTAAAATTAATATTAATTTAGAACTTATGAAACTTCCTGTTTCTTCAAATTCCTAAAGTTAACAAAACGTAATTTCAAGACAGGCTTTTACTATTTTAAAAATCACAATGTACATGCTAGTGATGTCCTGATAGGCCTTGTTTCTTATCCATACCCACCCACAGATTTCCTTATTGTATTGAACAACTTAAAAATTTTCATACAAAATTTATAATACATTTCAATATTTCAATTGTAATTTATGCTTTTGAAAATAGTTTTATTTAAAAATTATTGCACACCCGCCCGCACTAGGTGTGTGGGGGAGTAAACCCGGGTACTGACGAATAGTACCCGTACTCGCACATTATACATGAAGAAATTTAGAACACCGTTTCTTACTGTTGTAGCCATCTAATGATGCATGCCATGGAATGACATATTTGAACCCACATCAAGTGACGGATCCAAAGAGGAATGGGGTATACATTCCTTCATAAGCAAAAAACAAACTGAATATTTTTCATACTTTTAATTCTCCCAGACTTACATGTAGGTGCATTTTTTCATCTAGGTTTCTATACCTAAAGGAGGAATTCCCTTATCCAGAGTGTATATATTATCAAAATTCATATTGCTATTAATACTATGGGTGCAAACACTTGTTTTATCCTAGCTAATTTGATAGATATTATCTAATCATGTAAATTTAAAAGCCTTTTTTCAGTTACCTTAGGCTGGGCGTCCTCTGCAGAGGACATAAAACATAAGAATTCTAAATCAAGCTAATTTTCCATAAACAAGAATTTTAACAAAACAATTAAAAGTTGTTTTGAAGCTATTAGTCTAAAAAGGAATTAATTATGCTAAAAAAAGTTTTAACATTCACACAAACATTGATAATATTATTATATATTGTACATATTAATTTGTAGTTATTTATTTGTTTATATTTTATTTTTCTTTTGTCATGTGTTAGTTTTTAGAATTTTGTATACATTGAGCAATAAACTTTCTTTGACTCTTTCGGTGGTAATCTGAAAAACTATTTTTGTTTTGGTTGAAAAATGACTAAATTTTGTATTTTCGCACATTTATATCGATTTTCCAGTGCTGGTCTCAATTTTTTGGAAAATCTGATAACGACCCAAAGTAGGCTGAGCACTGATACCTGGCTGTTGTGACGAACAAGAAGCTGAAAGTGCGTTCTTGCCTCTCCCATTGCACTTGCTACAAAATAGAGGAGCGTGATACAGTAAAATATTTGTCAAAAAACGTTCCATTTTCCTTTTTCAAATCAATGTATTTCAACAGTAATCATTAAGAAATGATTCAAAACGTGCATTGTCAAATTGTTGGTACAAAAGCTGAGGTGGGGATATATACTAAAAGGTGAATTTCTTGCGGTGGTGTTCACTTTTACCCTTCAAACAGGTTTACTCCAATTAACTAGAAGAGCATCAGCGGACCATTTATTGCTTTTACCTTCACTATTTTCCGCTTTTTGTGTTGTTAAAAGTTCAGTTTCAGCAATACAAACCTGTGAGACGTTTTCATCAGAATCTGATAAATCTCTATCAAAGGAGCAAAAATAGTTCCTTTAAGGAACTGACATTTGAAGTGGTTCACAAAATCTAAGGGAAGAATTGAACTGAATAAATCAAAACAAATTTGCACAGCTCACTGATGTTTCTGAATTTAACCAAGTAACGTGCAATGATGTTGGCAAAGTCAATTTACTAATACATTCATTTTGAAAGCAAACTAAGTTTACCTTCAAATACTAAATTGGGATCCATGTTTTGACCGTACCTTTCACCACATCTGGCTAGGAGAATTGCTTGCGCTGGTGTTCCTTTTTTACCATTCAAAGAAGTTTACTGCATTTAACAAAGTTACTATAAGTGCGTCATCGATTCAATCATCGCCTTTACTTTTAATAATAATAATAATAATAATAATAATAATAATAATAATTATTATTATTATTATAATTATAATTATAATTATAAGAGTCAAAACTAATTTATTGCTTAAATGTATGCAAACTCTATAAACTAAAAGATGACAAAAAATGTTTACAGAACTATTTAAATATGCAATATTAATTAATGGGCAGTTTTAAAAGTAATTCGACCACGCATTGAGCATATTATCTGTGCCCAGTAATATTTGCCTATTTAATAAGAATTGTTTTATTATTTTCTTGAAGTGTTTATATTTTTTCTCACATTTTATATCAATACTTAAATCATTCCTTAAGATTGAACATTTAAAAGAAAATGAATCTTTTCGATACTGCTACTAAAATGTATTTTACTTCTTTTATGGATTTCGATGAAATTATTAAGAAAACTTAGTGAACTTCATTCATGAATAAATTTGTGAATTATACATAAAGATTGATACTGAATAAATTAACTCGGGGACAAGATATCATATGATGATCTTAATTGTGTTATGGACACATGTTTTTCAAAATAATGAAGTGTTCTAAATGCTCAGTTAAACATTTTTGCTAATGATGAACGTTCTTGCGATGTGAGATTTTGAAAAAGAAATACACGGTAATTTAATTGACTTAAAACAAATGAATGAATTAGTTATACATATTCGACGATTTTCCTACATGGCGCAAATGGTACAAATACTTTATTCCACATGCCATCTTTTTTAACATGTGGGAGAAGAAATTATCGAATTTTAAGTCATTGTCTATTAATACACCTAGATAGTTTACACATTTAGTTTGACTAATTTCAGTATCACAAACATTAATTTTAATATTTTCAGTAAGCTTTTGTTGTTGTTGTTTAGATGAAGTGATGATAAATTGAGTTTTGTCAGAATCGATTTTTAGTTTATTACAATTGAAATATTTTACGAGGTTTCCAATATCTTTAGTCAAATGTTTAGTTGCTTCAAAGGGATTTTTTGCTGTTCGTAAGATACAAGTATCATCTGCGTATTGGTAAATAGTTCCATTTGTCAAGGATTTTGAAATATCATATACGTATAATGCAAATAGAATGGGTCCTAATACAGTTGCTTGGGGCACACCAAGATTTGTAGTAAGGTACTCTGAAAACATATGGTCGATTTTAACTCGCTGTTTGCGATTGCTTAGAAAACTCATAATAAAATTTATTGCATTGAAACTACGGTAGGTTGCTGGATCAACTAGATTTATTAGCATCTAGTTTATTAACTAAATTGCTAAGATCGTGATAGGAAATTAAGTTGAAACTGTTCCCTTATTCGTATATCAGATTGTTGAGATGAAAAGTTTCCATTTTCTTCAAATTTAAAATTGAATTTCCCATATTCTCAAAATTTCTGTTTAAAATATTTGCGATATCCTTCTTATTTTTGTACGTCCTATTATCATGCTTTAATTCTTCAATGTTTATACTTAGCCCTTAATTTTACCAATGCTTTTATTAAGGAAATTCCATTTTGGTTAGATTTTTTTAAGCGTTTGAAGTAATCCTTTACCTTAGTTTCGTACCTAGATTTGCGGCTCTTTTGGATTAATTGCTTAGCATGCTCATAATTAGTCCAATGAGGTTGATGGGATCTAATTTCGCAAATTCAAAGAGTTTATTTTTCTTAATTACCTGTTCTTTAATCAAGTCGGAAACGCGGGGTTGGTTAATCACTGGCCTCAATTTAGTGGTAATTAATTTGGTTCGCAGCGGTGATATTTGATTTAAGGCTTTTGTGATTTCACGCGTGATAAATTTCAACCTGCTGTCGGCATCATTAAAAGTGTAGGTTAGATCAAAGCATATGTTATTCAAGAGGTCTAAAAATTTTTGCTCATTAAATTAAAATAAACAATTTCCTATTTTTGTTCCAAACTTATGGTTACTAACATAAGCGCAAAGATTGTGATCACTAAATGACTCAAACATATAGGTTTTATATTTATTACAACTATCGGATAAAAATAGTCAATTAAGTTAAAAAATCTAGTTGGATTGGTCTTATTAATAGTTTGAAGACCAAAAATATCACAAATATGATCAATTCGCTTTGATTCAACAAAATTTAAGTAATTGGAATTAAAATCTCCTAAAATATTAACAAATTTATTTTCAAGAACGGCATATTCAATTTCTTCAATTTTGTGGTTATAAAATTCAGAGATAAAATTTTTATTTGGATTATAGCAAATGTTTGTGAGCTCGTTGTTGTAGGAATTTGAGAAAGATTCTAATTCAATCCACATAGTTTCGAATATTTCATGATTCAATTCTAAATTTTCTCTCTGTTTTGATTTAAAAATTTCGGAATTAGTATCATTAAACCGCCACCCCGTTCAGATCTATTTTTAAAATAAATATCGAAATAGCTAGAATTAGGATTATATAATGTTTTCAGACTATCAGAATCGTTTAACCAGGTTTAAGTGAAAACATATATTGCGTTATATCCGATTTTATATACTATTTGCATAAATTCATTGTGATTTGCACTAAGACTTCTAGCATTCATATAAATGATTTTAAAGTTAGCTTTGAATTTGTTGAATACGTCATTAATTCTATTTTCCGAAATTGTTGGCCCTGGGTTACTTTTAATGTCTCCAGAAATAATTTGTCGAAATTTTAAAAAGGATTTTAAATGACTACCTAGTAAATAATAGAATTTGATTGCATAATAATTTGAATACACTTTTGTAATTTTCGTGGAGTTAAATTTNGTTATAAAATTCAGAGATAAAATTTTTATTTGGATTATAGCAAATGTTTATGAGCTCGTTGTTGTAGGAATTTGAGAAAGATTCTAATTCAATCCACATAGTTTCGAATATTTCATGATTCAATTCTAAATTTTCTCTCTGTTTTGATTTAAAAATTTGGGAATTAGTATCATTAAACCGCCACCCCGTTCAGATCTATTTTTAAAATAAATATCGAAATAGCTAGAATTAGGATTATATAATGTTTTCAGACTATCAGAATCGTTTAACCAGGTTTAAGTGAAAACATATATTGCGTTATATCCGATTTTATATACTATTTGCATAAATTCATTGTGATTTGCACTAAGACTTCTAGCATTCATATAAATGATTTTAAAGTTAGCTTTGAATTTGTTGAATACGTCATTAATTCTATTTTCCGAAATTGTTGGCCCTGGGTTACTTTTAATGTCTCCAGAAATAATTAGTCGAAATTTTAAAAAGGATTTTAAATGACTACCTAGTAAATAATAGAATTTGATTGCATAATAATTTGAATACACTTTTGTAATTTTCGTGGAGTTAAATTTAAATTTGTTTAGGGATTCATGTATGGTTATATCAAACTGCCCTTTAATGAATATAGTAACAATAATTATAGTATACCAAAAACTACACCTGAATAAATTACTAGATATTTGACGAGAATGACTTGGGCGAAAACGTGATGAGATATAGAAAATAAGCATTGCAGTGATGTAGAAGACTCGATACGACTGATTGTGTGATGCGTTGCATTTTTTCAGGAATTAGGAATGACATACCTTTTGAAGTTACCGAAACATAGCAACGAAATGAGTCATAGAAGAACACTGAGAAGTGGGCCTGAAATATGTGACTTGAGACGAAAGATTAGTGTAGACCTTTTCAAGACAAGTGAATGCCATCCTTTGCGAAGAGTTCAACATCTATTGTGTGATGATTGATCAAAAAGTGTGAAAAGACTTCGATTATATGAATATTTGGAGAAATAAAGGATCTTATGATTTTGTTACATTCTTGAATGGTCTGGTTCTTCCTTAGGAGATCGTATGAAGAGACTGGTGTAATTTCGGCAAGATGAATATGAAGAGGTGAGAACTTTGACGAACTGAGGTGATAAGTTGATGTAGAGATTGCTGAAATTGCTGAATTGGTTTGATGCGTTTGATGCGCGTAGTCTGTTTTTCTGATGATGTGAATACGTCATTAATTACCGCTTCGCGGAGAACGCAAAACCCGACCGTTCTCAATGACGTCCATGAAAAGAGTCAAAGCAAATTTATTGCTCAATTTACACAAACTAGCACGTGACAAAAGAAAAATAAAATATAAACAAATATTTAACTACAAATTAATATGTACAATATATACTAATATAATCAATGTTTATGTGAATGTTGGTGTAGATGCTCAATGTTGGATGCATGTTTCGAACGCATGAAGTGTATTACCGTCCCCTAATGTACATGTATATTGTTTTATTAGAAGAAACTGTTTTATAGTTTTTTCTTTTCGCGTTTCATAATCTAAATTATTCCACAATTTAATTGATATGTGTTGAAAGCCATTAGAATTTTTATCTAAACACAAAAATTTTTGCGATCGTTCATTTAATTTAATATAGTCATTTAGGAAAAGGAGAGATGTTTGTAGAGATTTTAAGTTAGATATCATATGCCGATGAATTTGGTAGAATGGAGATAATATTTTATATTTATTACGATATACTGATGCTTCGTCATGCTTTTGTGGAAAGTTTAGGGTTTTTATACACCAGTTAAATGTCTTTGATAGAAGCATACAATGTTTCGAATTTAGGTTAGTTAAAAGAAAAGAATAGTATTGAAAATGAGACAAACTGAAAGCATGTATTAGTTGTTTATGATAATTGCTTGATATTACATTACGTAAGTGATAAAGATATCTAATGCCTGCAGTCATTTTTTGAATCTTATTCAGTAGAAATTTTTCAAATGTTAATTCATTATCTATCTCCAATCCTAAATGGCTGACGGATTCACTTTGCTTTATTGGCTTATTATTTATCTTTAGTTCTATATCACTTATTAGATTTCTATGTGCCTTAGGTGAAAAAATTATAAATTGAGTTTTTTCAATATTTAGTTTTAGTTGATTATGTGTATAATAATTGTTTAATTTTCTACATCTGTTTGGAGGTTTTTTTGTAGCAGCAAAATCATTTTTGCGTTACTATTTAGGCATTTGTCGTCGGCATATTGGTAAATGTCGCTGTTTTTAATACTCTAGTGTACCGAATAATCGTCCCCCCCCATTATTAATTTTTGAAAAATTTTCCAACCCCCCCGTTTTTATTCCAACCCCCCCTATTATTAATTCTAGAGATTTTCAAATCACAAAAAATCGAAACTTAAACACGGGAAATTCTAATGTTTTGATTTTAATGACGCCATTGCATTGCAAGATTCGACGCCATGTCTTTGCTATTTTCTGTCGTTTTTCACATTATGATACAAACAATTTAAAAAGGAGAAGACGTCGAAGCGATAACATGGCACGTATATTTGGAGATAAAGGATGTTATGAAAAATATTCCCTTGATGAACGACGAGAATTAGGTTTGAAGGTAAAAGAATTCAAACAACAGTATTTGCAGGAAGTTGAATCTTTAAAAGGCAAAACCCATTGGGATGCTAAAAGAAAATGCCATGTGAATGATCAACCAAAACAAGGTTTCTTAACAAGAGCAGTTCGAAGTTATTATTCTAATTTAAGCAAAGCAAAGTCAGACAGCCAAGAAATAAAAAACGCTTGCAAACTTGCTAAACGATGTTATGAAAAATTAGAGAAAGGTGACTTCGAGGACTGCGGAACTTCATCAAAAAAGTTTCGGACTTCAGGTGGTGGTCGCAAATCTCGAGCTCCAGAAGTAAGAGATGCTTTATTTCAATGGTTCATTGATGTGAGAACAAGTTTGAAAGCACGACTGCCAAAATCTCTTTTTTTACTAAAAGCCAAACAGTTTTACGAAGATTGGCTGCAACAACATCCCGGTACTCCTGAAGAAGAAAAACTTCAATTTTCAAACCAATGGATTAAAGGCTGGGAACAGGAATATGGAATTTCGTTACTAAAACCAAATAAACGGTATTCTATTTCTAAAGAAAATTGTATTATTCGAGTCCAAGATTACCTCAAGAATATTTGGAGTTTGAGATATTATTTCATCAAAACATTCGGTGTTGATCCCCCAATAATAAATGGGGATCAAATGCCATTACACCGAAACGAGTCAAGTGGACAAGCTACCCT
>CABFPE010000138.1:320570-351146 GCA_900660155.1 Hofstenia miamia | reverse complement strand
AGGGAGTTCCCCGAGCTGAGAGGGATACCATCATAAAGCTGTGAGAAAGTAATGAAGTAATAATAATAGTAATAATAATAATAATTATTATTATTATTATTAATAATATTATTATTATTATTATTATTATTATTATTATTATTATAGTGTATATTTATAAAAGAAAATGAATATAGTTCACTACAAACACTACAAAAATGATTGTCGAATTTTTAATTAGAGCTTTTTGGCTTGTATGCGTATTGCACGCTATTCACAAAACTTAGTAAATAGTCCTTTTTTGACTTCAATACAAAATATTCTAATAACTTGCTTGGTATGGAATGGATTGTCAATAGTCTTAGATCGTTTGTGCTTGATGTCATTCCTTTTGAGATTGGAACAAAGTTAGAATATTTCCACAATTTAGGAGTTTTGCATTGAATTATATAACTGTTCAGAATGTTTGTCAACGGGTTAGCCAATATATGGGCACAGTATTTATATATCTTGCTGGGATGTCATCAGATCTGGAGGAAGTAATTTTTATTTTTCGTAAATATTCGTACACTTCAAAGCATTGTGGTAGAGTGCACCAGTTAATATCAATGTCATCAGTACTTAACTTTCACTATTTTCCGCTGTTTGAGTTGGTAAAAGTTTGGTTTCAGCAATACAAACCTGTGAGACGTTTTCATCAAAATCTGACAAATTCCTATGAAAGGAGTAAAAACAGACCCCTTTAAGGGAAACTGGCATTTGAAGATCTTTGCAAGGTCTAACTGAAGCCATTCAGAATACATAATTATTCAAATCACCATAAAATTAAATATTTTTAAAAATTTTTAAAATTTGATGCCTTTTAGTTCGAGTGAATGAATTATGTCATTTGGAGAGGACGTTTGCTAATTACTGAATTGAACTCAATATAACTCACTTATGCTTTTGAATTTAACCAAATAACGTGCAACGATGTTGGTAAAGTCAGTTAACTAATACATTCATTTTGAAAGCAAACTAAGTTTACCTTCAAATACTAAATTGGGATCCATGTTTTGACCGTACCTTTCACCACATCTGGCTAGGAGAATTGCTTGCGCTGGTGTTCCTTTTTTACCATTCAAAGAAGTTTACTGCATTTAACAAAGTTACTATAAGTGCGTCATCGATTCAATCATCGCCTTTACTTTTAATAATAATAATAATAATAATTATTNAGTATAAAAGCAATTAATACATGGGCGATACCAGTGTTGAGATATTCGGCAGGAATAGTTAGATGGAACAAGAATGAACTTAGGGAGCTAGACAGAGAGACAAGGAAGGTACTAGCAGCAGATAGGGCTTTCAACTTAAATGGAGATGTGGATAGGTTGTACATGGCAAGGCATTAAGGAGGGAAAGGACTGCTAAGTGTGGAGGAAACTGTAGAAGCAGAAGTACTAGGGCTAAAGGAGTATGTAGAAGCACAACCTAGAGGATCAATACTGGAGGTCACTAAGGAGTTAAGGAAGATAAGAACTGAGAGTGAAGGAAAGAAGATATACCAGAGTAGAATGGAATCAGAGAGACAAACAAGGTATAGGCAGAAGGCAACGCATGGAGAATACTGAAGGAACACAGAAAGGTATGACAGAGAGAGAGGAGAGCAACAAATGGTTAAACAAGTAAGGACTGAAAAGAGAAACAGAAGCACTGATAATGGCAGCACAGGAGCAAGCAATAAGAACAAACTGGGTGAAGAAGCATATAGACAGAAGAGTAGAAGTAAGTGATAAGTGTAGGCTATGTAAGAAAGAGGCGGAGACAGTAGATCATCTGATAGCAGGGTGTGAGAAGTTGGCACAGAATGAGTATAAGTTCAGGCATGACAAGGTGGGAAGAATGGTACACTGGAGTTTGAGCAGGCAGCATGGGTTAGAAGCAGGAGACAAGTGGTATGAGCACAAGCCACAGGGCGTCATAGAAAATGAGAAGGTTAAGATACTGTGGGACTTCAACATACAGACAAGCAAAGTGATAGAAGCACGGAGGCCAGACATAGTAGTGGTAGACAAAGAGAAAAGATTAGGAACAGTGATAGACATAGCAGTACCA
Organism: Hofstenia miamia; assembly: GCA_900660155.1. Lineage (NCBI taxonomy): Eukaryota > Metazoa > Xenacoelomorpha > Acoela > Hofsteniidae > Hofstenia > Hofstenia miamia. Next base: position 349,070 of record CABFPE010000138.1, on the reverse strand, counting down.
AAGGACAGAAATGTAGAAAGCAAATAGAAAGAGAAGATAGACGAGTACAGAGAGTTAACAGAGGAAATAGAAAGGCTGTGGAAGTTAAAGAAAGTTGAAGTAGTCCCGGTAGTTGTAGGAGCACTAGGAGCAGTGAGTAAGAAGCATAAGAGATACTTGGAGGTGTTGGGAGTACCAAAGTGGGGAGGAGCAGTAGCACAGAAGGCAGCATTGTTAGGAACAGCTAGAGTCCTGAGGAAAGCTCTCAGACTCCCTGGGAACTGGTGAGTTCCCCGAGCTGAGAGGGATACCAGCATGAAGCTGTGAGATGCAAGAATAATAATAACTTAAATGGAGATGTAGATAGGATGTACATGGCAAGGAATAAGGGAGGGAAAGGACTGCTAAGTGTATAGGAAACTGTAGAAGCAGAAGCACTAGGGCTAAAGGAATATGTAGAAGAGCAACCTAAGGGTCCCTGCTGGAGGTAACTAAGGAGTTAAGGAATATAAGGATTGAGATTGAAAGAAAGAAGGAATACCAGAGTAGGATTGAATCAGAGAGACAAACAAGGTGTAGGCAGTAGGCAATGCATGGAGAATACTGGAGGAACACAGAAAAGAGCAACAAGTGGTTAAAGAAGGCTGGACTAAAGAGAGTAACAGAAGCACTGATAATGGCAGCACAGGAGCAAGCAATAAGAACAAACTGGGTGAAGAAGCATATAGACAGAAGAAAGGAAGGAAGTGATAAGTGTAGGATAGTAAATTATCTGATAGCAGGGAGTGAGAAATTGGCACAGAATGAGAATAACTTGAGGCAGGAAAAGTTGGGACGAATGGTACATTGGAGGTTTGAGCAGGCAACATGGGTTAGAAGCAGTAGACAGTGGTATGAGCCGAAGCCGCAGGGAGCTATTGAGAATGAGAAGGTTAAGATACTGTGGAACTTCAGCAAACAGACAACCAAGGTGATAGAAGCAAGAAGGCCAGACATAGTATTGGTAGACAAAGAAAAGATTGGAAACAGTGATAGATATAGCAGTACCAATGGACAGGAATGTAGAAAGCAAGGAGAAAGAGAATATAGACAAGTATAGAGAGTTGGCAGAGGAAATAGAAAGGCTGTGGAAGTTGAAGAAGGTTGAAGTAGCCCCGGTAGTTGTAGGAGCACTTGGAACAGTGAGTAAGAAACATAAGGAATATCTGGAGGAGTTGGGACTACCAACGTGGGGAGAAGTGGTAGCACAGTAGGTAGTATTGTTAGGTACAGCTAGAGTCCTGGCGAAAGCTCTCAGACTATGTGGGAACTAGGGAGTTCCCCGAGCTGAGAGGGATACCATCATAAAGCTGTGAGAAAGTAATGAAGTAATAATAATAATAATAATAATAATTATTATTATTATTATTATTATTATTATTATTATTATTATTATAATTATAAGAGTCAAAACTAATTTATTGCTTAAATGTATGCAAACTCTATAAACTAAAAGATGACAAAAAATGTTTACAGAACTAAATTTACCTTCAACTATTGTGAATTTGAAATTAGAAAAATAATTATGTATTAACATCTTTAAAAAAATTGAATTTTTATAGAATATTCATCTAATTCAATTCCAAATATGTTTTAGCAAAGACTTTTCATTTATTCTTCAATATGAATTATCAGTTTAATAATTGTCTCCGCCAGAGGATGTTTGTCCCAAGAATATAGTAGAACATTTCATAATCCATCGTTTTCAGATCACACTGCTATATGCAGCACAGAAAAATTACATAGCAAAATATCCAAAATATATTCAAAAAATTGTCCTAATACTCACAAATTTTACGAATGGTAATATCAATCAGAATACTACTGGAGAAGATTGGCAGTTTCAATCTAATATGCTTGAGTTTAGCACAGAACGTGAAATAGGTAAAAATATGGACAATTAGAAATACTGCATTGAATATAGTTTTAGTAGATCATGGTAAAAAAAAGCACATATGATAAATGCAGAAAGAAATTTACTAAGTTCTGAACATGTTGCTGATTGTGATCTCTCCTAAAGCTGTTCTATCATATGAAATCATTACTTTGTCGATTCATATAAATTGTGAAGCAAAACATAACTTGAAATATTTTCAAGCACTATTTGATTGCAGTACAGATTTGGGTTCTACATAGAAAAGAGAATATGTCACAAGAAAAGAAATTCTCAATGAATCCCGCAAAGTCCAAAGAAATAACCTTCTCATCAAGAATAATTCACTGTGAGAAACTTCGGGAAATATCTCATCCGTCTTGATAATCAGATTGTTCCAACTGTTACAGAAATAAAATTCTTAAGAGCTTTCCTTCATCGTCATCTGAAATGGTCAACACATGTGCAACATATAGTCAAAACGGTTAACTATACAATCTGCAGTATCACACTTGTCATTAAATTTGTTAATCTTACTTCAAGAACATCATTATTAAAAACTTTCGTTTTACCCCACTAACTATATGCATCAGCTGTCTGGGTTCCTGGTTTGACAGTAACTGATAGGAAGAAGCTTAGAAAACCATTACGTTAGTATTCCAATATCTGTGGATTAGATCATTCAAAGCTTATTGCCATTATTAATTAATCCTTCAAGAAGACATTATCCAAAGTTGTACTACTGTTGAAGATGATTCTCATTCCCTACACCGAAAGAAATGAAGACATCAATCAAGAGTTTTAACAAGAAGACACTTTCAAATTCCTTAATGCAGAACAACTATTTATAGAAATTCCCTTGTTCTAGCAGCATGCTGTTTCTTGGGGAACGGAAGTCCTCCAAATTATCTTTGAATAATTTCAAATGTTTTGATGTATATGTTCCCAGGGAGTCTGAGAGCTTTCCTCAGGACTCTTGCTGTTCCTAACAATGCTGCCTTCTGTGCTAATGCCCCTCCCCACTTTGGTACTCCCAACTCCTCCAGGTATTTCTTATGCTTCTTACTCACTGCTCCAAGTGCTCCTACAACTACAGGGACTAATTCAACCTTCTTCAACTTTCACAGCCTTTCTATTTCTTCTGCCAACTCTCTATACTTGTCTATGTTCTCTTTCTCTTTGCTTTCTACATTTCTGTCCTTTGGTACTGCTATGTCTATCACTGTTCCTAATCTTTGCTCTTTGTCTATCACTACTATGTCTGGCCTCCGTGCTTCTATCACTTTGCTCGTCTGTATGTTGAAGTCCCACAGTATCTTAACCTTCACATTTTCTATGACGCCCTGTGGCTTGTGGTCATACCACTTTTCTTCTGCTTCTAACCCATGCTGCCTGCTCAAGCACCAAAGTACCATTCTTCCCAACTTGTCATGCCTGAACTCATTCTTATTCTGTGCCAACTTTTTACACCTTATCAGGTGATCTACTGTCTCCATCTCTTTCTTACATAGCCTACTCTTATTGCTTACTTCTACTCTTCTCTCTATATGCTTCTTCACCCAGTTTGTTCTTATTGCTTGCTCCTGTGCTGCCATTATCAGTGCTTCCGTTTCTCTTTTCAGTCCTGACTTCTTTAACCATTTGTTGCTCTCTGTCACACCTTTCTGTGTTCCTTCAGTATTCTCCATGCTTTGCCTTATGCCTATACCTTCTGTGTCTCTCTAATTTCATCCTACTCTTGTATGCTGTCTTTCCTTCACTCTCAGTTATTATCTTCCTTAACTCCTTAGTGACCTCCAGTAATGCCCTCTAAGTGGTGCTTCTACGTATTCATTTAGCCCTAGTGCTTCTGCTTTTACAGTTTTCTCTACATTTAGCAGTCTTCTCCCCCCCTCATGCCTTGCGATGTACACCCTATCTACATCTCCATTTAAGTTGAATGCTCTATCTGCTGCTAGTATCTTCCTTGTTTCCCTGTCTAACTCCCTCAGTTTATTCTTATTCCACCTAACTATTCCTGCTGAATATCTCGACACTGGTATCGCAAATGTATTAATTGCTTTTATACTATTCTGCCCATTTAATGCTGACTTCTGTAGTACCTTCCTTACTCTCCTCTTGTATTCTTTTCTTAGCCTCGTTTTCATTTCCCCATGATGTGCTCTGTTCCCCTCTATCACTCCTAAGTACTTGTACCCTTCTTTGACTTCCTCAATCTTATCCCCACTGCTTGTCCTCAAACCATCACCATCTATACACTTGCCTCTAGTCATTGTCACTGTCGAACACTTTCCTGATCCAAATTCCAACCCAGAATCTCTGCTTGCCTTCCCCAATGACTCCACTTGCTTCTGCAACCTCTTTCTTGAACTAGCATACATTACATCTTCAGGGCATCCATGTATTATTATTATTATTATTATTATTTTTATCTGCGTGAGTCCCGTCCAGGCAATCCATGCAGAAAGTCAGAATTTGTCGCGCAAAGGTTTTAGATTTTAAATATCTTCATTAGTTTGTGAGTGTTTAAATATTGTTTGTTAAAGTCATCACTGATTTTAAAAATTTCCTAGTAGAAATAGATTTAAGTTGGGTACTTATTAATCCAAGGCCTCCTGTAAGCACGGCTTACAAATTTGCAGGAAGATTTTCAAAAATGAGGAGAACAAAGCACCTCACCCAGAGACTATCATTCAATGTGTATTATTTTGTGGTTATATATGTGTATATATATGTGTATTATATTTTACGTAAGCATATTTTATGTAGTAATTTATGAAATATTGCATAAACAAAAATTTAAACATATTTTAGTGAGATAGTATGAAATAAACGCATTAATTAGATTAATGTTTCTTTTAAAAACAATTGGAATGAACACATTCACAACCTACCTTAGTTTTTCTATTAATAAAGAGCACAAACAGTTTGAATATACTCAAGCAATAATATACGAAAAATTTGCTTCATTTATTCATTCAATGGAGTAAATTCAAAGCAGCTTAGTTTTGGGTTAATTACATTAAAAATATAATAGTACACTATTTCTAATTACAATTCTAAAGCAATAAATTTAGTTGCTCTTAACAATGATTAATGGCTCTTTCAAAAAATGTTGCGTAAAAATTCATCAAGATATACTAGTTCATGTACATCCTATGTTAAATATTTAGAAAATTTCTTTTAGATTGTCATTCATGTGTAGTTTGTACCAACTATGTTCAGTATTGGGAGACATGATTCCCTTTACGAGTTGGTGGTCACAAACTTAGCTCGTCTTGGTTACAGTTACGGACGTGTGTAATAGTTAACTCTAAAACAATGCAAAATGTATCAAATTGTATCTTTTTGATGATATTATGTCAAGAGGGCTCATAGGTTTTCCTATGTATCTCATTATATGTAGTCTGAGAGCTAACAAATGTTTGTTTTTCGAATGAGCTAGAAAATCTAATGTGATGGTAAGTCGCTTGATTAAAATTCTTGACTTTTTCTTTAAGCAACATGGACAATTCTTCGGCCAGAAGCCATATACCTTTGATAGCAGAGATGATCCAAACAGATACCTAAGTAAATTGAAATGATGTGGTTTTACTATTAGAAAGATACAACCTAAAGCTATAGTAGATGAAGATACAACAAGATTTTGGATAGGAGATAGATAATACATATGTCAAGAAAGAGTAAAAACTAAAAGATCAAAGAAAGTCAGATTTAATATTGAAGGGGGCTCTAAAGAAAATGAAGACTTTCGTAGAAATAATGTACATTGGCTGAAGCAGTTCTCAGAGTTTCATGAAAGACTAAAATAATATTTGAGTTGATTTTTTTTATTAAATAAGTGTGCAACAGTCACATTGCTCAGAGATAAATATACTGAATTAGAGATTTATGACAAGTAGTGAGAGAAAAGGCAGTTTGGGTAATATATATATATATTAGTGGACAGAATTGTTGAAAGCTATTAAATTCATGGAAATCCAATTTGTCCTAGAAGTGCTTAGAGCTATAGGATGAGAAAGCATGAGGCATGAGAATTACTCAGTGGATTTATTGAGAGATTATTGTATACCTGCCACACACTTTAATAATTCAACCAATAAATTGGCACACACAGTTTGCAAATTTGACAGAAAAGTTGTAGAAGTTATAAAAGTTAAAAACACCAGCAGTAATATGGAAACAACAGTGCCGATAATAAAGAAGCATTAAGAGATACTAAATGTGCATTGTACTACCTAAATGCTTGCAGCTTTCCAAAGAAACGCACATAGGTTTCATTTTAGCTGCTTAGTTGTCCGACGTGAAATTCATCGACAGGAAATACTTTCGATAAAATAGTAATAGATCGTATAAATTGTGAATAGATACAGAAGCCATCTCCAAGCGTTAAGGATGATTAATGTTTTAAGCTGGACGTACTCACAATGGCAACATTCAAGATACAACTACAAAGCAATTTACTATCAATCAAAGAACAGAAAATTAAATGTAAGAAATCATTCCTGATGAGGCATACCGCCAGATCAATGGCACGGAAACTTTCGTGGTAGTGGAATGGCAAGACGGAAGTATTAACACCGTCGAAATATCAACTTTGCCAATCAAAGAATGGAACGTCTGATGGCAAATGAGGAATGGCCTTAGTAGGAAGTGGAAAGGAAAATTGCTCCCGTGGAAGAACTGGTAGGTTCCAATTCATATGAATGTCAGCGCAGAATCCACAGGCCTAACCCAGGCACTCAATGACCTGCGCATAAACGATAACATGTCAGATTCTCCACCACCAAGTCATTATCTGAGATGCTAGCTACTGAGATTCAAATGGTCCGGTGCAAGATTCTGAAAGATATTCTGAAGGTCTCGCGAACAAGCTATGCACTTGCTACGAGCACTGTTATTTCCGGAATAATTTCCCAATGACCACAATCAATGGCGCCGGTTGTTATTGATGCCATATGAGTGCCTCAAGGACCCAAATCGAGCCAATGATCTCAAGAAAGTTTCTCTGGCCAGCAAGGTCAATAGGCAGATTACCAAGTTCCTTCACCTAAAAGACAATGAACTGGCTATCGCGAACCCTAAGTCAAAGCCTCGCAAGAACATGAAGAGTAAGAACCTGAACTCCAAGTCAGATCTCATTTCATCAAAAATAGACGAGGGAGACATTCGAGGCACTGTTTGTATCGCTTCTTCCTCTGATGACCTTGAGCCTCCAAACTCTGAGACTTTGAAGAAGCTTTTGATAAAACACCTACCGGCACCTCCCGACCGTGCTGTTTTCCTGAACCCTCAGGATTGTGATCCTCTTCAGATATCGCCAGAAATACTGCGAGAATCAATTAAGAGTTTCGGAAATGGTTCAGCCGGAGGCCCTTCACGCCTACGCCCCAGCATCTGAAGGACATGGTTTCCACATCCGCAAACAATATCTCTGACAGCCATCACCAACATAATTCTCTTCGGACGTGTCCCAACTGCTATCACGCCAGTATTAGCTAGTGCCAACCTTTTTGCTATTGCAAAGAAAGACGGAGGAATTGGTCCTATTGCTGTTGGAGAAACGCTGCGGAGATTACCAGCCAAATGCGCATTGAAAATTCTCTCAAAGAGAATGGCAAACTATTTTCAACCTACTCAGCTGGGTTCTGGTACCGCAAATGGCACTGAAACAGCGGCGCACGCTGCCAGACACTACATTGATTACACGAAAAACGACGACGTGTTTCTTAAGCTAGACTTCAGCAACGCCTTTAACGCTCTGAGAAAAGAAAAAATAGCATATGCTATCCACTTCAACATTACAGTGATTTACCAAACTGTTACACATTTGAACTGGAGACTCTTGGTGGAATTGGCGAGTCAACATGGTTATTTCTAAAATATCTTTCTCGTCATATCGAAGAACAATCTGGAGAGTCTAAGGCCTTCATGTATCCGGGACAACGTCTCGGACTGGCCATTCAAAGAGGCAACGCCGCCTGCATTCTGGAATCAATGGATTGATGTCTCTTCGCCCCAAACTTACTCCCCCTCGCGCTTTATTATGAGTAATGTTGATTGTTAACCAAGGTATAATTACTGTAAAGATAATTCGTAACCAAGATTGATCATTTGTAATTACACTTTTCATATAATTTTGTAGTGCACAAAGCTTTATGAATCCCAATTACTAAAAAATTTATTTGGCTTTTCAATATATGATAAAAGGTCCTTTCCTAAGTGCTAAAATCATAATTGTATTTTGAATATTTGTAAAATATTATTTATATTATACAAAATATGTGTAAAAGAAATTTTTAAAAAGTAATGAAATCTTACGATGGCATCGTAAGGTGATGCATACCGGCGATATAATTTCCTGTATAATTAAATTCAATTTCTAAATTTTTTTTCTCTATATGTTATTGCGTTTTTGAATTTTAATGATGCTATGCTGTTAGAATTGCTTTGATGTTAAAGTCTCATATTATATTGGTTAAGGTGTTGTTATTTTTAAATGTTAGTAAATAATTATTGGAGAGACTTAGTTTCAAGGTATCTTTGTACTCCTTTTTGGAAATTAGCTCGGTGTAATCAGAGTTTTCAAGGTAACGAAATTCTAATTAGAAAACTAAGTAAATGGATATCCTTATGAACTTTAATCAAACTTCTAATGCCAATTTCCTTCAAGAAAATATTAAAACTAATCATAATTTTGCTGAATTCCTGGATAATTATATATAATTTTGATGTATGGGAGAAATAGAAATTTAATCATACAAATGAAATCTCTGAACTGGAAGATTACTAAGGTTTAAGCAAGATGTCAATCACCAAATATTACTTCTTTTAAATGTGGAAATGTACTGCGCTATCTATATGTGCCAAGTTCATATAACATATATATATATATATATATATATATATATAGATATATATATATATGTTTTGCCTAAACTGAGATACATTGAATGGAACAAAAAAATATTAAATGGCATCTAAAATCTGAAATATTTATGCGTAAACATCAACCAAGCATTAAAAATTTTACAATATTATAAAGATCCAAGGATTTAAGAATAATGGAAACTCTTTATAATTAGAACAAAGATAAAGAACAATTACTTAATTACTAACAAAGTTCAAACGTATTAAAAATATTTTAAGGGCAATTTTGCCTCAATTTTGTTCTGATGATGATTTTTAAAAATCGAAAACGTTAAACGCTGTGGTTTGCTCCATTCAATATATATATATATATATATATATATATATATCGAATAAATTCAAAATTGCATACATAAGCGATGTTTACAGAGACCTACACTAAAGATCATCGCAAATTTGCAAACATAAAAACTTTGTTCAGAAATAGAAAATCTAATTAAAAATGCATTGATCATGTAAATTGTTTACAATGTTCCGAGAATTGGAGTCAGGTTGAAGGACAGATAAGCGAAGGTGGCCAGACTAAAAAAAGTTGAAACGATCATGTGATAGAGGGCGTCGATTCATATGAAAAAGTGGCGGATATTTACTATATGAAAAAAGAGATATTTACTCAGTGGCGCAACCTTGTTTCCTAGCATCGACGGAATGGGGGAAATTTGGAAACAAACTGTCAGAGAAATTCATTTATTTTATTTTTGTGCTTATGACTAGTACTTAAGCACCATATTTTTCTAAATTTTTGACAAAGACCAAAGTGTACGATTATTGGTTATATTAACCAGAGATCGACTATTTTGTAAATTGGATTAAAATGATATTGGTTCTAATGATAGGACGGCAACCCTGTTGCCTGAATAATATATTAATATAACTATATCCATCTCTAGGCTCTGCCCTGCGTACTACGATAATTGAATTTCGAAGAATGCTGATGCAGATGCAACTTTATACTTCACTACAAATCACACGCGATTTTTAATTAAAGCGGCCAAATTGTTAATAAAAAACTGATATACGCAAGCACAAAAAATTCCAAAATAGTTGAAAATACTATAGTATATTATCTGGTCTCGGCTAATAACGTTTTTAAAAGAAATCTTCACTCTCTATTTAATTACTGGTAAATGTAATAGCTTGGGTGAATAAAAGTAAAAAAAGACAAAACTGAAATAATGGTCAATTTTTTCTAAATAGTTAGAAAGTTAATAGTTTTAATGTCTATGCATACAAATTTTAAGGCCAAAACAAAGTCAAAATTTTACAAAACTTGTAATTAGGTAAAAACTGTTGAAATTTACTTTGTAGTGAAATTTTTAGGTCAAATATTTGTAAGAAAAACAATGTATGAATGAATCTCATAAAATGGTATTTAAAACCATATAATTAAAAAATTTAACAACATTTTTTAATAGCAGAGTATCAGAGAAAATTTCATTCAGAATATGTATATCTTTGTCACAAAAACCCATGGAGAAATATCACTGCCCAAATTTTACATATTACAATAGAGATAAGTTCAGGGTTGGCAAATAAAAAGCACTCCTATTTTAAAACACGTTTAAAAACATGTTTTAAAACATCTGTTTTTATTTATGTTTTTATCATGACAACGGCGCGCTAAATTTTAGCCGTTGAATGTTGATGTCGCTTGTGCCAAGCTCTACATTCATAGAAAGGGGCTTAAGCATTGTGGGACTCACTCAGACGGAGCTGCGAAACCATCTTACACATGAAAAATTCCAAAAATTGACCTTTGTCCAAACATTCATGAAAAATAAATAAAGCTTTTCATATAAAGTCGTTTCTTCTTATGAATTGCTCAGGTGTTTTTATTAATAAAAAACTCTTTTTCCAACTTTAGATAAGTTAGAGCCAATGTTATAATTACTATTTTAATATGTTGCCAATTTTTATAAAAATGCCGTTACTTAATGGTTCTTGCTGAGAGAGCCAAAACTGCTATCAATGTGCCTATCATGCAAAAGTTAGTGCAATAAGTTACAAATTACTATGAAATTAATTTTATTTTAAAATGCTTTGAGTCTGAATCAAACTTCATTTTGGAATGCTTGGCAGATAAGTGAAAACTATGCCTGTATACTACATGTCTTAATGAATAATCAGTGCAATAGATTCATTAAATCCTACAGAAAATGAATTTCTGAAAATAGCGAGGTGCTATCCTGTTTCCGTGAAAAAGTTCTTTCCAATGTTTAAAAGCATGCTTATGAGAATAAACATTCTAAGGATAATGTGAATTTCTATCTTGGTGTTTCTTACAACTTAGTTGATTATATTTAGTATAGAATACACGCACTTTACAAAACTAAAAAATCTTTAGGTAAAAATTACATTTTCAAGTAAAAAAAATCAAAACTGTTGAGTAAAAATTTCAAATTTTTAGGACAAAAAATCATCCAAGCAATAGCTGAATGAGAATCGAGCTTGTTACTATGCAAAATTTGTAATGTGCACGAATTTTAATTATTAATTCTAAGCTGCCCCAATGGTTAAATTTTTGTATATTATATTTTATATTATTATTTATGATATTAAAACAGGAATGTTTACTTCTATAAGTTTTGGCCTTTGTCACTTTAGAGTCACATTGGTCATTTTAGAAATGACCAACTTTCTCATAATTCACAAAAAGCAATTTACAAACAATGGTAAGTACTGAAACGGTCTTTTCTTACTTCGCACAGATAAACGTTACACTTTCTACACATAACTATTGGTTTGGCTTGACATCCTGATAGTTTGCAACACCCTCGTTTTTCACAAACTGCCGATGTGACCTATTCCATCAGTGCGCACAACTTTTTTATCAATATATGATAATTGTCCTCCTGTTTTAGTGGATATATTATGCCTGACTAATGTTTTCTCTAAGTTAATCCTAAAATAAAATTGTAATTTGTGAACTCCGATTTAATATTAACGTCCTCTCAAGATTTTCTATAAAGACATCAAACATTAACACACATTATATATATCAAATGAAAAAATAGCTTCACGTCTGTTACAATTAATCTCAATTCTGTTTTTTTGCAACGTAGTAAACATAATGGTCACAGGTTTATAGTCATACCACCGAATGCAGCTAATTTTCCTTTGTTGGCAAATTTTACTAATTCTTTATCAATTATAAAGTTCAATCCCTTTTCTCGGTTTAACCATTGTGTTCCAATTAATAAAAATCCTTTATCCTAAAGAGCTTCTTGTAATTCCAGAAATTTGTACAAGTTGTTTAAATAAATAATAGTATTGCAACCCAAATGTTTATTCCAAGTTTGATGAGAGGCATGAATATGGATACTAAAATAAATTTTCATATCTCAGTAATTTTCAGATAAAATTGAGAATTCATATCCCACGCCTTTGCAATAGATATTCACAAATTTCTTCCAAAGGCTCATCACAAAAAATTGTAAAAAATGGGAATGGAGTTTCAACCTGCAGTTCCTTGAGGGCGATTTCCTTGCCATTCGTGTTTATCAAACTTTTTTTAATACGCCATCGCCATTGTGGTAGAAATGCAATGTGTACTTATTGCATTGTCTTCTTCTGGTCAGCTTTCTCCATCACTATCTTCCAGTCTTTCTAAAACACAAACATCTTCTTTTACTGAAGTAGCACCTTCACTTTCAGAATTATCAGATTCATTAAGAGCGTTTGATTCCATCTCTCTGTTCTTTTCAAAATATGATTGTTTTCGAAAATATATTTCAGCATCATCATTGCATTTCGTAATTACACCAACACTTTTAATGCTTCTAAATTACTCGAAGTCCGCAAGAGTCTAATTTAGCATGACGATGTCTTCTAAAAACCATGTTTCTTGTATAGTCTCCACCCAATTTTACCTCTACTTCACTATGATCCTTAATTTTTATAGATTATTTTTCCAATCCACAATGCAAATCAAGGTGATTTGTAACGCCATTTAATTCTTAATCCACCAAGTGGTTGTTCTTTGCAGTTACATCAAATACTAAAACAAGATTTTTAGTACCGTCTATCCATTTTACGACAAAATCTGACATGTTATACTTTCTAATTAAACATACTCGTGTTTTAATCTCTAAATTCTGATTAGGGCGATGACAGGTCGCGATCAACGTCGTCATTTGGGAAGCCATGCTGCTAATTTGTTGCTCACATTTTGCTCAATGTCACTTTGATGACGGGATTACGCTTCATCATGGCGATCAAATGTTGACATTCCCTCAAATAATATTATCCTGCTGCTATTTAAACGTTTCTGAACATAATAAATTTTTTTTTCACACAATTTGATTAAAAAAATGCCAATGGAAAATGAATTTAGAAAAAATATTTCAATGATAGAGAATATATTTTGTATTTTTCTGATACGGAATTATAAATTTGAAATAAAAAGATGACTAAAACTTAATAATTTATTGGTATATTTTTATTTAGATATAAATTGTGCAATGTTTCGAATACAAGTGATACCGTAGTAAAATGTACAATATTTTCATGCATTTTTAACTTTTTTCTTTGTCACTATCAAGTCACAGAGAGAATGTTTGTTTACAGTTGGCTTTCAGTAGGCACTGAAAATGCAAACCGGAGGATGCTCTAGTTGACATTAGTAATGTGTAAAACACCTATATATTTTTGTTTGTCTTGATAACAGGTTGCAGTTTTCAGATTGAATATATTTTAAGCACTAGCCTGCACTCCATAAAACAGAATTTTTCATAGATTTTAGCAGTGCAACCTCAAAATTTTGTCACGGTATGACATCAATATCTGCTTGGAATATAAGATAGTCTCATATATGATTAGTGGCCGTCCAGAAATATTCCTTGCCTTGCTATTATGTTCCCCTCTTTCATTAAATTCATTTTGTTAGTTCTAATTTTTGAGATTATCTTGGAAATATCAAATGCTTTTCGAACGTCAAATCCTTCTTTGAGCCCAAATAAATAATTCTGGTCAAATTGAGGAAGGTTGGTCAGGTGAATCGAATCCAACAAATATTTTGGCTCGTTTCCAGCATTTGTAATCGCTCGAACTCCATTTTTGGAGTTTGGTTACAAAATTATTTGACCAAATTTTAGAATGCAAATAATTAAGTCGTCTTTAAAAGTAATTAAAAAGCTTTGAAAAAAGTAGCAATTTGAAGTGTATTTGTACTAATAATTGCAGAATATAGCAATTCAACGGCCTCAAGTGTTTCTGATGGAAGAAATGATTACACATCACTGATCGTCAATCCAGGTGATGATAAATCACATTTTGATTGCGCCCTAGAGGCTTGGGTGAAAAAATTGGCGTCGCAATAATCTTTGCTAACTCAAAGAATCTTGCAATATTAGCTTTATAAAACTATTCTTAATTTGGCTGTTATAATCTCCAATGAAACTTCATGCATATTAATCATTATAATCATGGAGTACTGAATTGAAATTGCAGATAACCAATAAAATATATAAAAACAGCTTCATTATTAATATTTTATTCTAAATATCGTTGAGATTTAAGGAGTATCATTTCCATGTAACTGTGTATGATTTTCACTTAAATATGAACTACTTTATAATATTTAGTAAAAATATTATCATCAGCCCGACTTGAAATTTAATATCTCAGCCCGACCCGTTTTACAACTATGGTCTGGGCGTGGATCAAATATATGGGAGTCTGGTCTAGTGTTTAAAAATCCTTCACTCGGCGTCAAATCTGGCGTGCGAAATTGAAAACCATATTTCGCACTACCAATCTACACAACATGGCCTAGTTATCAATCCTAAAAGGCATCGGGTGATTTAGGACCAACTGCATTCCTGGTCCTTTGTAATTGCACCCTTAGAAGCCGTTTTGCGATATTTTCAAACAATTTTTTTCAAACCTATCAAAAAAATTTGGAAACATTGGATTCTGATTTTGACACAGCTTTTGGTGAATGTACTCTCAAATAATGGTGAAAATTTGTTCTTCTGTCGGATGCTCTTGAAATTATTAACTGCTTTTTAAGGAAAAAAATTATTAAGAAAAATTCGAATTTTCTCCACACCTAGATTTCTAATGCACCAACTAAACTTAATTGTTTATTTGAATGCCGTTAGACTGCCCAAGGTCCCTCAAGGACTCAGAGTTAAAACTTAACGCAAACGCATGCAAGAAGACTTGATCCTGTGAGATTTTGAAACCATCATCCTTTATCCTGTATTCTTTTCCGATTCTCGATATTCTTTTAGTTGGTGCGTTATGAGCGCTTAAT
The DNA here is from genome assembly GCA_900660155.1 of Hofstenia miamia. Lineage (NCBI taxonomy): Eukaryota > Metazoa > Xenacoelomorpha > Acoela > Hofsteniidae > Hofstenia > Hofstenia miamia. The sequence goes on along the minus strand of CABFPE010000138.1, from coordinate 333,993 downwards.
TTTTTTTAAAATTTCATCACAGATTTAAAAAAAATTTTGACTTTAGGGTTAGCCATTTTTATCATCTCAATTTTCTCGACTTCAGTTGTAATTTATTAAACATACATTATAAGGTACGTGTAAACATATTCTTTTGAGTAGTAATTTTACTACGACTTGTTAAGATGAATTCATTGAAAACAGTGTGTTTTTATTGGACAAAACAAGGCTTCAGAAAGGATTCCTAAATATTTAATGTCTTCCTAAAGACCTGAAAGAAGCGCACGGCATTAAATATATATTTTTCCTCTAAACCACTCGTTAATTCTTCTTTTCACATGCTAATACCGTACTTTGCAATGGAATCCAATTAGCTTTGTTTTGTGTCTCGTCAAGAGATTTTAATGAAATATATATAATTAATATGTTATTATAATTGTTTCGAGATTTATGAATTTCCCTCATTAACTAACTTGTTAATTTCCTGTTACCTGTGAATGTAATTGCAAATCTGCTATCTAATCTTAGAAAATGAGCCGTTGTGACTTTTCCAGCTTCAATTTAATAGAAATTGAAATTTGCAAAATTGGAAAACGTTGGCAAGAGTTCTGAATAGAAAATTTATTAAATTAAAAAATTGCTTACTTAACTCAGTAAATGAACTGATTTTTAATTAACTAATATTTGCATTGCCTTTTTTGGAACTTCCTCATTAAACCTAGAATTCGTTTTGGCAAAGTGATTTAACGTCGCGATATCTTGTACATAATAAGAGTGTATAGCCTAAATTAAATTATCATCCTTTTCGCATGTGGATTGTGATTTTTTCCAAAATAAATAGAAGTAACTGTTAGCTATTCAGGACTTTCGTCTTTTTGGAGTCGACTCTAGTATTTCGCTTAGTTCATATGTTATATATTATATAAACAAATGTTTATAACAAATTGTCTTAAATTTTCTACAGAATATCGATGAAGGTTTGTGCATGCTTGGGGTGGATTAATTTCATAATAAAGCACGACAGGAAGAACATGAAAATAGTCAAATTTTCAAATACCTAAAAGTTTACATTGTGTTAATCTTGATGTCTTGTCTAGACACATCATATCTTAACCATCTTAATGCTTTTAAGAATGCATCAATAAAATCAAATTTAAACTAGAGAAATTATCATAATCATGTCTGGGATTATGTATCGACTCTTCGAAATAGAAGAAGACTAGTTCTTTATCACTAAAGATGTAACAATATCCCTGTTCTTAGTCAATCCTTTGTACTTGTCACTTATTAGATTATCAGAATCATTCTACAGTGCTAGATGATTAGATTTCATTGTGATTCAGACAGACTTGTCAACGAGCCGATCTTCTAACGAGCCGAGCCGAGCTTGAGCAGAGTATTGGATATACAACGAGCCCAAAACGAGCCGTTTTTAAACAAACCAAATTTATAGTGTTGCTTGTTAATTTGATTATGCAGATTTTTCATTCAATATTCTTTACTTATAATCTTATTTTAGAAATGTTTATTAAATAATAGGAAGAGCAATGGAAAAAATTTTGAGAGCACAATATTTTGAAAAAAATATCGAGCTGAAACGAGCCTCATTGAACGATTTTATGTCGCGAGCCGAGCCGAACTTACTCAAAATTTAAACGAGCCGAGCCGAGCCGAGCTTAGAAATTACGGCTCGTTGACAAGTCTGGATTCAGCCAAATTGACTGTAGTAGATTATTACAACCATTTAAACAATTTGGGTTGTTTCATTTTCCAAGCATATTTTTATTTTTATGAACAATTACTAAATTATATCAAACTAATAGCTTGTCCATATTATCCTAGAGAGGCTATTTTAAAATTTGTGTTCAACGCATTTGAAGGTATATTTTAAATGTTTCGTATTAATAATAAATTAATACCTTAGTATTTTAAAATGTTATTTATAAATAATGCAGCTTTCCGAATATCATTTGGATAACAAAACGCTGTGTTTTAATTATGGAATTTCGAACAAATTGTCATCCGTTTTCTGCACATTTGACGCTTGCGAGAAATTAAAAACGATTTGTCTATTCGCCTAATTATACTTACAAATCAATAGAGAGCTACACAACCGATCTATATCTTTCAATAATCATCAACGTCATACGTCATCACGCTTAAGCATTACATTCTGCAATATTTAATAAATATATAAATAATTAGGTTGTGAACATAAAAAGTCCTAAAGACAATTAAGCTATATATATATATATATATATAATGTAGTGTTGTCTTTGTTCTTCATGAAATCTTTATATACTTAAAAAAGCTATTCTTGTTTTATAAATTAGGTTGTTATTGTTGTTGTATTATATTATCTTTGACCAATATATGCAAATTTCAAATAAATTGTTTTTTCCGGCCTTCTTAAGTATTTTTCATTATTTAAATTTTCTGTAGTGCTTTGTTTTTCTTAAAAATTTTTTGAGATTATATTATTTTGAATCAGAGACGTAATTACGGGGGGCTCAGCAGGGGCTAAGCCCCGTCTGAGAGATTGGCGAGCCCCTCCTACATTATTTTAGGAACTATGTTTTATCTCAAAAACGAGATTAGCCAAAGTTAAATATACAACACTTGGAATTCAAAGTGAAACTAGAAATTTTGACTAGAACAGTTCAAGTAAGTAAGGGTATTATTTACCATTTGTATAGATAGAATTATGGATAAGAACCATAAAGAGATTGAAGCCTTAATAAACAGATTTTTTTGAATTTAGCTCAACAAAGTCTATTGTACTAGAAGCCTTTGACGAATTGAATAACATATTTATCAAAATTTTTGGAAAAATCAATTTTTCATGGAATTGTCTCACAATTTTGTTGGTGTAAAAGAAGTCATGAGGTCAATGTCCCTTGTTCAGTCATTATTTCTCATTTTCTACAAATGTTCTAACTTTATTGATATAACCACAGAAATTGCATCAGCTATACAAGTGATTAAACCTATTACCCAAGAAATATTGAGAATTGCAGTAAAATATAAGCCTAATGCAATCAAAATTCAGGAACTCAAAATTAAATTAATGGGTAACCTAGAAGTCAATCTAGAAAGTGAACTGTTCACTAAGTGTTGTTTGCCATTATTTTCTGATTTATATAAAACTACTTTTGTTAGCCTTTGTCTGCCAAGCTGTTATTTCAATTGAAAATGAATTTGAAAGCCGTTTAAGTGGCAATAATTTACACTTGTAGAGATTCCTTCGCTCACTTTTTCGTGTAAGCAATTTTTTGCGACTAACCATGGTAGTTATAAAGGGCAAATTTATTTTTTCAAAATTCTCAAAGCGATTTTTTCAAAACCTATTATGAAATTTGGAAATACTGAGATATGGAAAAAGCTATTGGTGGATTTGAAACTTTGTCCTAAAGTATATTGCTGAGACTGAGTTGCTTGAAAAGATTCACTATTTATTAAAAATTCAAATTTTTTCAGCAAAACTTATATTCTCTCTATTCTTAATGTTCATATCATCAAGATGTCAAAAGTCGATTGAAACAACTGGTTTTAATTGTTGTTTTTGTGTAGATAGTACCCATACCTTCAGGCATGCGGTGAGCAAAACAATAGGTTTTCTTAATGGTAGTGGAAAGAGGAGTCACATCTCTATCTTGTAGTGCTTTCAAATGTTGGATATCTTTATTAGTTTAGAAGGTATATTATAGGCGTTTCAAAAATTTTAAAAAGACCAAAAAAATTTATTAAAATTCCCACGGCAGCTTAAAGTTAACCATTTAGTATAATTGGATTTACTTGAATTAAATATTTCAGAGCTACTTGAAGAAAAATGGCTAATTTCTACACTTTATAATTGCAACGAAGGTCACTATTTCAAAATGTTCAGGCTTGGCCCTGGTCCACAATTCATGACATATATCAGACCTGGTGTGGCTTGATTTGCACCATTTACATTTCTATGCAAAACCTCATGAGTTTTTCGAATGTGCTCAACACTATCAAGAATAGACTTTCCACAATGACAGTCCTCTGGTTCTCAAGAAGAAAAATTTGAATTATTTGGCTCTTGAAAAAGAACTTCTATCTCAAATTGATAATAATGATTCATTGAGGTTAGAAAGGAAAACGTTGGCTTCTTTATATTTTATTATAGTCCTAATTTTCAAGTCTTAATTTTTTTACAGGAAATTATCAACAACAATTATCACAATCAAATATCCCACCTAAAATTGTGGCAGCCCCTCTTGGAATTTTGAATAGATTATATACACACTTTGAAGGATATAAAGGTTGCTGAATGCCTGTCTGAATTCGAAAGTATACATATATTATTGCTATTTGTTTTTTTATTGTCATGAATCAATATAACGGGAACTTTTTCTTGTCATACAAACATCTAAAAATTCAATTGACCTTTATCTTCTTCTTCTTTAATAAATTTTAGTGAATTATACTTATCACTTAAATAATCGAGAAATTCTTTAAATTTGATATTTTTTGTAATTAACCAAAATAATCATCAACATAGTGGCAATATAATAATAATGGCTCAACTCCAGATTTTTCTAAGCATTTACTTTTAACCAAATCTATTACAAATGCTGCCATGAGCCTGTGTTTGGCTTTACTACGTTTCCATTTTCTGTTATCAGACCATGAACTGGTTATATTTTCAAGTGTTTGCTCAATCAATGCAATCTGATATATTCAGGGAAATTCACTTGAGGCTATGCAGCCTGATTGTATTCACAAATTGGGGGCCTGTTCGAACGACTAAATTATGAAATTTCAGGTATTAAATTTCGTCTTCCAATTTTCTTTCAGGGCATATACCGTCGACCTTCAGGCAAAGGGTGCCAACTTGCAATAATGCTAATAATGGTAAATCAACATTTATAATCATTTTGCCCTAAATGACTTCACATTTTCACTAAGTTGTTCAAATATTTTCTCAATGAAGCATCAAAGATCAAAATAAAGTACAGAAAACATTATATAAGGTTCATAGTCTTAAGTTATATATGGGTAACTCCAAAAATCCATTTTTTGAAGTTTGAACTTTTTGGCTCTGAACCCATGGTATGTGATCATAAAAAATTTAAACGCGTATGATAAAACTTAATGTAATGGATTACTAATTTATAAGTAATTAGCACTGCCTAAATACATTTCATGGGAAAATATAAATTTATTATTAAAATTTATCCTTCAAAAAAAATCTGGCTGAAGTTTAAATCCATAAAAACCACTCTACAGCATATTAATTAGAAAGTTTCCCAAAAAACCATTCGTAGAAATATAATATTTAAAGATATATTTCGAGTTATCACTTGGAAATTTGAATAAATTAAATTTTATTCCAGCAAATTGTCAAAACCGCCTATTGAGAGAATCCTCAGCGCAAATTTTCTGCTCATTTAGTAAAAAGAATTGATTTCCTTGGAATTGACAGAATTAAAACACATTTATTGCCTTCACTTTAAAGTGAAAGCACCAGCTAGTCGCAGGAAAACAAGTGTAATTAATGTTCTATTTTAAACGATCTTTGTTTTAGAATTACAGAAGTAATTGGTTCATTATTTTAAAAGGTCTAATAATTGTGTCGTATTACCTTTGTTGTCAGAATCCTGTTCTTAATAATTAATAATCTGACATGAAGAAGAGTACCTGACAGATAATCAATGTACAGTATTGATTTTTAATAAAAACCAAAGTTAGCGTTAATAATATTATTAATTTGAAGATCTTACGAAAGGAATTTTGGCATTTTATTTGCAAATTTGTTAAAATCAATCTATCTAACATTGAAACAATAAAGTCATCATCGTTGATTTTTGAATCTTTAATACACCATCTAGTCTTTTCTTAAATATTCTTTAGAGTAATTGCATGGGGGTATCTGCAGAAGCAATGACACCATCAACAGTTCAAGCCATCGATAATTTATTTACATCTAAGCATAATTGTATAATTTTTTACGAATATTCCATTTTCAATCCTGTTAATATACTTTGTACTCTATTTTACTTATTGATGATGATATTTATCTCATGATGAAATGGAAAAATAATGTCAATTCTTTAAGCCTATTTTCTTGAATAATTTCTAGATTCTTCAATATGACTTTTTGATTGAGAAGTAATACCTTAAATACTTCATTTATGTGGATACAACTAGTAACTGTTATTATTCTTTTAACAGCCTGTCAGTGTTGCACACTTTCCTGATTCAAATTCCAACCCAGAATCTCTGCTTGCCTTCTCCAATGTCTCCACTTGCTAAGCTGTCTCCCTGGAATATACCCCGTATAAACCTCAACGTATGCCCGTCTATCTCAGGCTGCCACTTTCCCATCTCTCTCCCTAGAAATTCAACCCATTTCCGTGAAACTTCATTGGTTTCTAGCGTCCTCAATACCCACCTATGTGATATGCTGTCATATGCCTTCCTTTAGTCTATCCATGCCATTGCTAAGTTTGTCTTCCTTCTTTTACAATTATCCACTACTGCCTGGTCTATTAACAACTGATATTTACATCCTCTTGTCTTTCTCCTATATCTCTTCCTCTCTTCTGGTATAAACCTGTTCTGTTCTAAGTAACATGCAAGCCTACTTGAAATCACAGAAGGTAGCAATTTCCACATTGGTGGCAGACATGTTATTGACCTAAAGTTGCTTGCCTCACTGCATTTCTTAGGGTCATTCTGCATCAGGAATGTCCTTTCCACTACCATCCAATCTGGGCCTCAAACTTCATGTTGACTCTTGCTTTGCTTTTGCCCTATATTTTCTTAGTTTCTCAGCTTCTGCAATTAATCTCTGCTTTAGTTCTTCTCTTGCAGTTTCTATAGTCTTCCCTTTACCTCCCTGCACCCATCCTGCACTGCCTTACTTGTCCTGATCTTCCCTATTTGCTGCCTAGTCTTTGTCACTTTACTCTCAATTCTTCTCTCCCATGCTGGCTTTCTGTCTCCCTTATCTTCTGTTGCCTTTTCTTCTTCATGCCCACGCCTACATTCTTCAGAACTTCACATGCGCCTGCATACACAAAGCTATTTACTTCTATGACACTCCTAGCGTCTATTCCTCTCCAACACTTTATTGACCTTTGCTCTCTCTACTGCTAGCTTGCTTTTCTTAACTTCTCTCGGAACTGTCAACCTAGTTCTCTCGCCTATTTCTTCCTTCATTTTTTCGCTAAGTCATCCAGTTTTGTAACCACGATTACAGTTGCTTAACCTTAGCTTACCAATCTGCCCACATTATTATTATTATTATTATTATTGTTATTATTATTATTATTATTATTATTATTATGACAAAATATATACAAAGCGCCTCTTACAAAATATACATAATGGTCACCGGCGTTTTTAAAGTTATCTAGAATAAGCACTGATGAAGAAATGTGCTTTAAAGTTCTTCTTGAATTCCAACAATGAAATAATTGATAGAATATTTTTTGTTAGAGCATTGCCGTAAATAAGAAAACTTACGAAGGAACAGACAGAATTGATCGGGTCTCCCATACTAAAGGTGTCATCAAACATAACTGCGAGGTTCTTCATAGGTTCAAAAGTAGAGTTCCCAAGGTGTGGGTTAAGAGCAAATTAGCACAACACATTTTGAAAATATGTTAAGTTAAACATTAAGTGGAGTTGGCTCTCGAAACTTGCAAAAATATAACTGCATTAAAAAATTAGATGCAATATTGATCGATTATTTGATATTTTCCACCAAATAGTTAATGTTAAACTTCGATTAACTTAATATAAAGCGATAATTAATAAATGCATATGTTGTTTAACGCATATCTGCTAGTCTGATATGGACTGAACTTTGGCCTGATTTTCAATTTAGGATATACTTTGACGCTGGTTTGGAATACGTTGCTTTAAGTATAGCTAGCATTTTAGAATATTGCGATTATCAGGCTTAGGCCTAACACAACGGCTCCTTTTCAACGCTTTCTACACATATTTACTGTCATTATTCCATAACATATAATGCAATCAGATCAAACTGTAATTGGTTGCAAAACTGAACATTACCACTTAATAAGTTATTTGGATCTACCTTCGCTTGATAAAAGTAATCTATTTTATTAATAGATATGAACAAACAATTAATTGATTACAAATTGGAAATTCTTCAGCTTTAGAAATGACATGATTTATGAAGATGTTGTTAACCTATTTTAACTTCAAACAGCGTTTTGTTTTAAGCTTAGTTGCCCTTTGATTAGTTCAAAGGCGGAATTGTGTAAAAATGCATACGATCTGTTTCATGGTAAATGCAATCTTTAATTAATTAAAAGGAAGGCATATTGTAAACTACAATTCATTTACTTAAATTTTGTAGGTTCTCAATTCCATTAGTTTACCTAAAAGGTCGTGACCTCAACTTTTCCTGGAAATGGTAACTTTAAAAGGTCCTCATTGAATGAACATACTTAACGAGATCCAACACGAATTTTACCACTGAGGTCAAACTAGAATTTTTATTGTAGATCACGAAAATGACATACATTTTTCATGAAATGACCTTAATTTTTTACAATTTACACATTTGTTTTTGTCAGATGATGCATTAATCAATAGTATGGGAAATAAATCATTCAAGAGATGTTTGTTATATCTCACAAAACAAAAATTTCTACAAAATTAGTTTGACAATTTAATGACTGAAAATATAAATATAATGAAAAAATATCATTTTTATGCATTCTAAATTATATTCACAAAATACATGGAGCCTGAAATGTATAAACCTATTTTTCTACTACAGCCTCAAAGTTATCCCATTTGTCCTTACCTAGAACAGCAATTAATACAAATATGCATCTTTAGGACATATCCAGAAAATGCTCTCTTGTCTATTGAGTTTATTTTCAAATTATTCGCCCAAAAGTATGCTTGCAAATCTGGAGATGAATAAACACTCTTTTATCTTTAAAAGAAATAGTCGTGGGTAACCCACTAAAAAAACAGTCATTTCATAAAAAATGACCTTTATATTCCAATTCTAAGAATAAAGGTACATTAGAAAATGGATGCCCTATACCAAAAGTCAAAAAAATTATATTTTCTTTTTGAGTGCCCTCTAAAATCAATTGGTTTTACCAGAAATTTTAATAAATGTGTTTTTGTATGTAACTTTGAGATATTTTTTAATAAATTCTACATTGAGATATTGCATTGTTACACTTAGTCGAATAAGTAAAGCCATTGAAAATATACATTGCGCATATTCTATAGAGAAATTCGAATAAATTAACGCATAACATAAACATACGCATATAGATCTTTCTACGTCTTAGCATAATACAGACTAGAAATATATATACAATTTGTTATTTAAGGTTGCATTGATGTTTTTCGTTTTACGGATTATATATTCTCATATGGTGTCTGCATTCTTATGTACATACCGAAATGCTGAATGTGATTGACCATATACATCAAAGAAAGCGCCTTCAGGTAAATTCTATTAAATTCTTAACAATCAAAAGAAAACATTGTAAAAGTATGTAAATTAATTTTCACACCTGGTATTTTCGTCTAAGCGTCTGAATTTTAAAATAATTCAAATCAATTTATATAATTATATATATGTATATGTATATATATATATATAAAAATATATATATAGATATACTTCTTTTGAAAAATATCATAAGGAAACATTCATTATTTTGGATTAATCACCAATGCAAATAATTTTTTCAGAAAAAATATTTGAAACTTGGAATGAAAATCTATTGGTTGAAATGTGTGTTCCTTGTGTATTCTAAGTAAAGAGATCAAAATGCTCAATTTTTCTCATACAACGAATGTGAATATTTATAGATAGGAGTTACTTTTAGGTTTGCAGTAAAAAATGTTTTCTTATTGAAGCGAAGGAGAAAGACCTTTCCGAAAAATTCTCAAAATAATATCCAAAGTTATTTATTTAATGTGGCTTTTATTTCAAATAGTTATAAGTAACGCTGAATATTACAGTTGTGGAATGCCAATTATTGCACACCCATGCAACATTTTTTATTCAATTACAATGCAATTTCTTTGTTTTAAGTCCCATTGACAATAATAAGATTTTTAAGGATTTTGAGTAAAATATAAATTTTCTTAAAATCAACAATTAGCAATTCGGCAAACCTAGCGTTGGAAATTTCTATTAAATTAATACAAGACATTTTTTATGAATTCTTAGTTGACCGTAATTTAAATATTTTGATGTGGGGTTTCATGCACCTTAATACATCTTTTCTATTACGCACCAAGAGATAGATATCATTATGGATTAAGTAGAATTGGAACTGGACTGGACCTAAACTTGGGTCGAATGTGGGGAGGGTTAGCGCGGTATTTTCGACATGGCAATTTGGGCCGGACTGAGTTTTTGGGACTAAACTTTTAATTGGAATTTGAAATATTTGAAAAGAATCACCTATTGAGAATTTAATCTTTGCAAATGCTAAAAATATTCTCTTTAAGTTTCATAATCTCCGCATTATTGGCTGGTGCAATACTTCTAACATCTTAATTTTGTCTGCTACAAGCAAATTGCGCTTCTGATAACTATCACTTTGTGCTGTTTGTGCTGATCTCAGTTGATGTAAGCTGGCAGAGAATTTTACTAAATTAACATATAAAAACTGATGTGTTTTCCTGATGATAAAAGGTCGATAGCATCCCGAGGTAACTCCGGGTAATAATTAGTTGTGGCAATTTATTGCAGTTGGAAGAGCTTATGAAATGTGACATTATGACACGTTTATTGAATTAAGGTTAACAATCCAATTGAATTTCAACACAATTGAATTAGTATTGTTAAAGTACTGAGTATTAATTAATATGTTATGCAAATTATCCAATCAAATCATAATATAGTGCTTACCCAAGTAGCCAACCACTAGTGGGCCACCAGCTGCAAAGCCGGTGGGCTACCAGTTGCCCACTGCCAACTAGTGGGGAATTGGTGTGCCAACTGATGCCAAAAGCACGATTTTGGCATCAGAGGAGTGTATTAAATGTAAAAACAGCAAACTTTTATATTGATAAATAGTTTAAACATTGCACTTTAAACCAACACCAACCCACCACACGGTTGAAGGAAATGCTAGCAAGCTTAGCATTCATATTGATTTCAATTTGGTAATAGTAAATAGAAAGATATTCTTTATTATAAACAATAACAACAAGCATACAAAAATGCCTAATTAAAATTTAATTTTCAATTTTAGAAGAAATTGCGATTTGTAAACATTATTTTTTTCCAATAATTAAAACTAATTTTTGCCAAATTTTAAGTACTCATATAGACATTAATTACTTGCAAGCATTATTTATGATTAAAAATAATTCAGATGTCACTAGTGGGCCACCAGTTGGCCATTGGTGGCGCCAGGTACGACGTACGATTCATTTCGTACCAGTCACATATTCAATAATTTTATAAACCACGACAATTTCATTGCTTTAATACATTATGTGAAATAAGTAACGTATGTTTTTAGGACTGCATTTAATATTGGAATATAAATAATCAAACTGACGAGGAAGTATTAATGTAATTAGTGCTCCTTTCCTTAAACCAGGTGTCCAATAGTGAATTATATTATATTTGGGAATCACTAAGAACAACATAATAAGAATAATTGTTTTAGTTTGTTGTTGAATAATGTACTGCTGCCAATAATTTATAATCAGTGGTCCACTGGTGGCTATGAGTGGCTAAATTGCCACTACTGCCACTACTTCTTCACCAATGGACACCCTAAATGTATCTAAATATTAATAAAAAATCTTAAAAGCAGTCACAAAATCCATTAATATAACCAATATTAGTCTGAATTATACAAAGCAGAGCAAACACAACCACAATTTGGTTCATATCAAATGATATTGGTATAATAATTGCATCAAAACACTGGTATAGTTAAACCAAATCTAGCTTCACGCCAAAATAGAGAAATTATCGCCCATGATTTAGATATTTAAGGACTGTTCCTGTTTCTGATATCTAGCATTCGTTACTAATTCTGGGTTCAACCCTGCATGTCCATGCATACATTATTTAACATTTAATAATACCGCAATTAGTGGCAATATGTTCAGAAATTTTGTGATGCATATGAGCTTATTGCATGAATTCTTCCATATATCATAGCCATGCAAAATTACTCTAAATTACTTAACATTAATTTTTGAACAAGACTGGAACAGATAATTAGTAGATATGAAATTGAAATAACCGCGTTTGAAGTCAGGATCGAAAGCGTTATATAACTCTTTTATGTGTACGTTAGCAGTTTTAGCCAATCCAAATATTGACCGGTCTGAACTGAACTATTGTTTCTGTTCACATTATGATGAAACCACTAGAATTGTTCTACGAGACCACTCATTCTTTAGGATGTAGTGGTCTCAGTCTAATGAGACTGGTACTAAACATTTAGTGGATTGGTACTAAGATGGGACCGGGACCAAAAATCAAGAACCGGAACCACGGATTTAAGAATCTTACATATAATTTTTTTGTGGTACCAACGGGACTATCTGACCAGAATATTCCTTGACTTGTCAATGGGATCAAATCCAATTTGACTAAATGGAACTGAAACCAGTAAATTGCTAGCTACGCAGAACCATAACCACTACATTTTTGGAAAAATATGGAAATGTTTTTAAAATACTTTTGGAAATAGAACGGAACTGGAACACAATCTCATTCCCATATACAAGCCTGAGCAGCAGCCACTATCAGTGGCATAAAATAATTGAGATCGTGCTTGGGTTGGGCCTGAAAAATTGTCCCAATTCCAACAATATATTCTCTCATAATCGCCCATTTATAGTAAACGCCAACAATCACCGTTAAGAGGCTAAGTGCATTTTATTTAAATAAACTACAATAAATAGGTGACGTTCTATTACAAGAAATAAGTAAACACTGTTTAGTAAACAAAATGTTGTATTTCAATATTTAGCCGTGAAAATTTCTTTATATGTACACCAGAAGGGTGTTGAAAGAACCTGTTTTTAATTAATGCCGTTAAAGTTTTTGTAAACTAAAACTTTGCTATGATTGCGTCTAGCATTTCCAATTGCACAAATTATAGATTTCTATAAGTTTATCATTGGCCGATGCATCCTGAATCATGGATTTCTATGTTTATCATTGACCGATGCATCCTGAATCATGGATTTCTATGTTTATCATTGACCGATGCATCCTGAATCATGGATTTCTATAAGTTTATCATTGACCGATGCATCCTGAATCATGGATTTCTATAAGTTTATCATTGATCGATGCTTCCTGAATCATGGATTTCTATAAGTTTATCATTGACCAAATCATCCTGAATCATGGATTTCTATAAGTTTATCATTGACCGATGCATCCTGAATCATGGATTTTTATAAGTTTATCATTGAC
>CABFPE010000138.1:256083-293674 GCA_900660155.1 Hofstenia miamia | reverse complement strand
TTTAAGATTTTATCCTGACCCGCAAGTCAGGTTGACCCGTTTTCCACCCTGGATATGATATGGATGTACACAAACTATTATAAAAACGTTGAAGTTGCGAAATTAGTTAGTGTTACTTGTGTTTCCACAATTAGTCGTACAGAAAATCTGAATATATGTTTTAAAGTTACATGAAAACAATTCTTCGTCAAAATTTTTTTATGCTCGCTTAGGAAGATGGAGGAAATCTCCATTAGTTTTGTTTCCCAAGTAATGTTGTAGGAGTTTGTAATGTATAATACATGTATTTTGGATGCAAAGAATTTTTCCATGATAAAAGTCATAAGTTATAAAAAATTCCAGGAATTTCATAAGTGTCAATTCACTAAGCTAAAATTGCAGATACGAAATATAAATAAATTTATTTAGTTATCTATAAATTGCAAGATTGTAATAGGGTTTAATAATTTTTATGGTTATTTGTAAGATAAAACCAGTTGTTTTAGTCATATACTTTGACGCAAATATTATTTGTAGTACTACAGCTTATACCTATTTCCTAAAATGAAAAGTTTTGCTTATTATATGAAAAAATTCAATGTACTGCTTACTGACTTTGAAATTTTGTTGGGAACCTTGTTAAACAATCCGCAATTTTTTCCTGAAAATCATATGGTTTTCTTATTCCCCGTAATGCGGTTCCAAAATTAATCACTCATCCAAATCAACGGTATTTTGATCGAATATATTTGTATTTATACATGTACATGCATGGTTTAATTGAAATATTACTGTAATGAATCACTGTTTTTGTATTCCATCTAGCGAGTAAATTTAAACAAATACAAGCATTATTTACTCATAAGATGGCAAAAAAAGAAATTTTGGAAATTTATTATTAAAAATGATCATTGAATTTCTTTACAAACACCATTTTTGCATTTTTTATGTTATTTAGTCAAATATCCTCAAGTAATATCAAAATGTGCAAATTAATGCTTCCTTATTCTATAATGTTATCTGTTTTTCCAAGATGTCGCATAAAATTTAGAACTTAAAAAACTCTTCACAAAATATATTTTGACTTCATTAGTCATTCATTATTACTATGAAGAAATGTTAGTGAAATAAAGTATCATGCTAGGAAATGGCTTTCAATGCATCAATTCCAATTTCACCCACTGGGGTACAATCAAGTATCAAATCCCATGGCCTCAAAAATACACTTGCAGCGCTCACTAGTAACCATGATTGCGCTCACCTAATCGGAAGATAGGCAGAATCTCTAGTATTTCACTCATTAGTTCAAATGTCGGATGTCCAAAGTAAGAGATTTAAGAAAGTTAGTGACCTAAATTGAAATTTCCTCAACGAAATCCATACATATCTAATTTAATTGAGAAAATACTCAGAAATATTACCCTTTAAAGCCCACTCTTATGATATCACAAAATTTGATTGCAAGATTATAGCGCGTTGGCACCCAAAAATTTTTATAATTTTTTGCATTATATATAGTAAAATCAAATTATTAGGTTTTTGTTGAGTAGCGGGTGAAATATGGATTAAAGAATAATATCATTCTGATGCATAAGAACAGTTTTCTGGCATGATAATTTATTTCAGTATAATCTTTTTCGTATTAAATGAATGAATAATGAAAATAAAAATCAGTTTTGATTTTGTTAAGAATANTGCTTCCTTATTCTATAATGTTATCTGTTTTTCCAAGATGTCGCATAAAATTTAGAACTTAAAAAACTCTTCACAAAATATATTTTGACTTCATTAGTCATTCATTATTACTATGAAGAAATGTTAGTGAAATAAAGTATCATGCTAGGAAATGGCTTTCAATGCATCAATTCCAATTTCACCCACTGGGGTACAATCAAGTATCAAATCCCATGGCCTCAAAAATACACTTGCAGCGCTCACTAGTAACCATGATTGCGCTCACCTAATCGGAAGATAGGCAGAATCTCTAGTATTTCACTCATTAGTTCAAATGTCGGATGTCCAAAGTAAGAGATTTAAGAAAGTTAGTGACCTAAATTGAAATTTCCTCAACGAAATCCATACATATCTAATTTAATTGAGAAAATACTCAGAAATATTACCCTTTAAAGCCCACTCTTATGATATCACAAAATTTGATTGCAAGATTATAGCGCGTTGGCACCCAAAAATTTTTATAATTTTTTGCATTATATATAGTAAAATCAAATTATTAGGTTTTTGTTGAGTAGCGGGTGAAATATGGATTAAAGAATAATATCATTCTGATGCATAAGAACAGTTTTCTGGCATGATAATTTATTTCAGTATAATCTTTTTCGTATTAAATGAATGAATAATGAAAATAAAAATCAGTTTTGATTTTGTTAAGAATATGTTATGCTCCATCACAGCATAAGGTTAAAGAATGATGAAGAAAAAATTTACACATTTTGATATTATTTAATGATATTTGACTAAATAATATCCATAATGATAAAATGAACCTTGCATAAAAGTGTTCGTCCGAAAATTCTATGATCATCTTTAAAAGTATTACTTAATTTTGTAAAATTAGCCACTAGCAAAAAATGTCAATTAGACGATTTTTTCGAATGACATTTTCCCACATAGTAAAGCGTCTAGAACTTATTCAAGTCACAATTTCTCATGATGTCGATGTTTCAGGTTGCAGCTGTTGAAGGCCATGTAGGACAATGTAGGACTATTTTAATAATACATGTCATTGCATGGGCATCTGCACTGCAACATTGTACTGAAATAGGGAGTGAGTTTTATCAAAAGTGTAAGCAACGCAATTCTCAATGGAATCGTTGTATTAGTTTATTGATGCACGTGATATATTCAAAAGTGATATTTAGAATATCAGTTAATTTTTTTTAGAATTTTTTGTTGTAGAAAACCCTGATGCGTTCCATATTTTAAATATCCCAAGGGCATTGTAAAATTTACAAATGTTTTTCTCAAATTTTGGGCACTATTTTTAATATGGAAATTTTATAAAACTAGATGTTTATGAAACACAACAATAACTTATAATCTTCTATTTTCTGAATTTAGACTTGTTTGCAATGAGTAGTGCAACAGGGGCAAATAAGGCAACAATAGTTTAGATGAGCAAATATATTTTTAATGGATAAAGTAAAATATTTGTGCAAATTTTGTGAAATACATTTGCACACTGATGAACTGTTGTTCGTATATACTACATTTATTATTTGTTTTATAGTTTTTTACCTTTGAGCTTATATTCTTGGCCTTATGAACATTATAGAATAGCAAAAATTGAAATTCAAAATATGCAGCTCCTCTATAATTGCTTACAATGAGGTCGCGGTAAAAAAATTGGTGTGCAGCTTACATTAAAAGGTATCAGAGTGGTTGTTTTCTACAGCTGGAAATGCTTTCACTGTCAGTAGTGATACAGTTGACTTATTAGTGTTGTTGAAGAACTGCTTCTCTTAATGAGTTTATATTATTTAAGGGTACATTTAGTCCAGTTTCCTTCATTAAGAAAAGTTGAAATACAAATGGAATTACTCTAAATGTAATATTTTTAGTGGATCATGTTATATGCATGTTGTGTTCAAATATATATTTTGAATTAATTCAAATAGTGAATCGAATCCGCTGATGCCCCAAGTCTGACAATTCGTTTTTTGTAGTTGTCAAATTTGTGTATGTTTATGTTTACAAGAGGAATTCAAAATGCAAAACACAATAAATAAATATGAAATTAATAATAATATTTGAATGCATATAAAAATGTTTGTTAATGAGCACTCCCTGAAATTGCGATGACGTAATTATTCACTTTTGGAGCCGTCTCATAGAGTAGTACACAAACAAAGGCGAAAATGCATACATAGTTGATCCACTCCAAAACTTCGAATGACAGTCCAACATTAATGCTGGTAAATCTCACCAATGTTAGCAATCCAGATGAAATAATAATTTTAAGTATTTTTTGAACCAACGACCAGAAACCCTTTGGATCGGTGACTTCAAATCCCCATACAATAACTATAGCCATGTAGATATCATAGGCAATGAAGAATGTGTTAGATGATGCTTTATGCAAATAGCTATAGGTAGTTTCTCCAGACCAAGCAAGGCAAATCATTGCTACCGTACTTGCTGATCCAAGCATTGCGTTCAGTAAAGAATTTGCTGGTGTTTTACATTCTGCCGCCCATGTTAAGCTGATCACAATTTGCCCTATTGAAATAAATGGTGCCATCATATTATAAACCCAGTGTGTGCTCCAATTTGAAGGTGGATACACTTGCAAGCTTTCAATGGATGGCCATGAATTGTTGAGGTCGACTCTCCCTTGTAAATAATTTGCACTGAATGTGAAAATCAAATTCAAAACAAAAAAAACACAGGCTGTTGTTGCGAGAACGGATGGGAGAACATAGAAGTATACGTTGCTTGGCAATTCAGAAACTAGGCCAAAGTTCACCTTGATATTGATCGGATTATTGTAGTACACGAAAACTAGCATCATAGATAATACTGCGAAGACATCGAGCCATTCGAAGATGTTTTTTGCATCACCAAGAAAATGAAGAATCTTGTTAATTATTGTGAATGTTGCTCCGGCAGTGAGGGCCGATACGCAAACAACCTTGTTACTTTCGTTGTTGTAGTCAAAGTAATCAGCATATAGGAAAATGATCAACAGATTTAAAGCAGTGAAAAATATAGCAGCAATTGTCCCATGAAGTGATGGATTTCCTCTGCAGTTTGCAGCGATATCATTATCGCAAATAGCCGGAACAAGACTGAAGAAGAAAACTGCGATAACACCAAATGCTAAACACACAACAGGTGGAACAATTACACTTACATTTGGATTTCTAAACTTTGAATTCTTAATCGAATAATAAATCATTATAACCAGGAGGAGAAATTGAAGAGCCGCAACAGACCCAAAGTATCTGGCTAAAAATGAAGTGGGCTTAATTGCCCAAGTGTCTGATATACTTGGAAATGGCCATAGTGTATTGCCTTTAGTGGCATACACCCAAAAGTTGAAACAGAGTAAAATTATAATCTGAGAAAATACCCCTAAAACAACGGTTTCGGCACCGACTGAGATCATGCTTCCTGATTAACTGTTCACTTTGACTTTGTTTGCTAATTGCATCCCAATGTGAGTAATGTTGCGCAATTATTAGATACAAGGAATTTGTAAAAAAAATTATTTCTAATTTAATGCAAAACCAATACTGAAAATTGAAATATTAAATTTTTATACAATTTTTTCTTAAAATTCAAAAAAAAATTAAGGTTTCCAATACTTAGCAAAGTCCTAAATTGTTGATATTCGTGCATATTTGCTAGTTTTTGTGTTTACTCTTAAATATAAAATGTAATCAACGCACTAATTCATTGTTAGGATGTTTTAAGGATCAATTTATATTTTATTTCTCAGTAAATTTTCCTCTGTTCAGTTAGTAATGATGTCGGATAGATGTACTTAGTAATGCCTTATAAAGCCCTTTCCTTCACTATTTTAGGTTTCTTATGAAAACTTGCAATTGATTTCAAGTGTCCATCATTGACGTAGCTGATGTATAAATCAGCTTTTGCTTGAAATACTATGTAAGAATATGAATCTATATTTAAGTATTGTCTTACAATTGACAACTGATACATCATCTATTAATGTCATAAAATAATAAATATTACTTGGTTCAAAAAGTCTTTAGAATAGTGCACTGGATATTTCTCTACTCTATATATACAGTGATTGCTAAATTATTAGAAGCACCTATGATTTTTTTGTTTAAGAGATCAGAATAACTTGTGAGATGGCAACAACTACAGTGCGTGATAATGACATGGAACAACATCATATATTGCAGTGTGAATGAATATTTCTTTAAGCTTAAGCATAAATTCCTCTGAAAAATTCATAAACATTTTCTAGAATTCTTGATTTTCAAATACTTTTCCTGATTAGTTCAATTTACTACCTGTATAGTTGATTGATAATGAAAATACCCTTGCTCCAGAATAAATATTGCATTGTTCTTTTCACCAAGTAAGAATCATAAAAAGTCTTATATAACAAATGAAAGTCAATATTTTATCAAAGAAAGCTTGTATTAAGCACTCCTTGATTTGGTATACATAACTTGGATGGCTAGACAAGCTGTAATTCATTGATGCATTGAATGAATGAGAGTATGGCTGTATTCAGTTGTGATCTTTTTAAATCACTTTTCTTTAATGGCAGCCATTTGAACACAACAATTTTCTAGATAATAAAATCGTTCTATAAAACAAAATCCAGATTGAGATACACGGTCTCGCACTATTTTTGCTGTGTGACATGGAGCACAGCCTTGTTGCAAGATTGACATAGACTTGGGAGCAATAAAGGCCGGAACTTTGTTTTGAAATATATTGAGGTAGTCACGAGCTTGTATCATAGCAAACAACAAAAACGATTAAAATTTATGATTTTTAGAAAATATATATAATAATTTTAATGTGGAAATTATAGACAAATGTCTATCAAAATTTGAAAACTCGGTACATGCTTGCCTTGAGACATTTGCAAATCTCAAAGACTTCAGGCTGAATTGCTTATTCGTTTTGGTGGTCTCGATATCCGAAATTACTTCTCATATACATCCGTTCCTTATATTGCATCTTATCTAAGTTGTAGGAATTAGGCGTGATTAACTGAAAAATGTGAATACTCATCCTGTGATATCCCTACCCAGTGTACCTCACAGCTTGCGCATTCAAATATCTGATAGCAATAACTTAAATAATTGGATGTGTAGATAATTTTTAATAATTGTAAAATAGTTTACAATTATTTTGAAAATTTGTTTATAATTTTTAATAATATAATGTTAATTTAGTAAATTTTAATACTGTGATAGTAATGACTTAAGCAATTGAATTTTGTAGATTTGTAGATAATTTTTCAATAATTGTATTGCTAATTATAAATATTTTGATAACTTTGTAATATTTATTGCTCTAATGTAGACTATACTTTTATTCAAATATGTATAAAATTGCTAAACTATTGACTATGTGAAAATTAAAATTTATTTGATTTATTTAATGTAGATTATATTTATTTTACCTTTATAAAATTTTAGCTTGAACAAGTAAAGCAAGTTGAAAGAATGTATGTCATAAGTAGTCAACAATTTATTGAATATGACAGCTAAATATTCACCATAACTGAAGCAATCAAAGGTTAATAAAGTTAATATTTAACCACGAAATCTTATTGTTCCCAAAGTTGTAAAAATATATTTGAAATGACTGGGAGGGCTTAATTAATAAGTTATGAGGTTAACAAAAAGTTATTATTTCATTATTTTAATACAGTTAATAATCATTCTTTGAAGTTTATAAAGTAAATTTTAGTAGTAAATTGCTCAAATACTAGTAAATTCCATATTAAAATTAAATAAATGAAAGTGGATAATTAATTTGTGTTAACCGTGTTAAAAATTTGCTTTTGCAAATTGCAGTACTGAGATAAAAGGTGATTTTTTTGTAAATTTTGAGCAACATAGATATTGAACTTATCTTGATATTAATTTCATTCTTAGCATGTGATTAGATTGATTGATTGGATTTAGTTCTGTTTGCTAGTTATGGAATTATAATTTTAAACAGCAATTGGTCATTTCTTTGTTGAGTTTCTAGATTTTACTGGTGGCCAAGTGGGTTGGCAAATTTAAATTAATGAAATATTTACCTTTAGTTTCTGCTGTTTATTGTCAGTAACTGAATTCAATTGCAAATGTTTTCCAAAAAATAGCAATATAGTTATTTATTAAATTTTAAATTTCAGAGATAAATTTGTGAATGTAAAACACACTAATGTTAATGTTTCACAAGCTATTTTAAATACAATTGAACTGCAATTTAACCTCAGAAGCTGTCAAAAGAAGTTTTTTTATTCTAAAAACTTATCTAAGAAAGAAAATGTTTGATAGAGAGTTTATATATATATAGATATATTTATTTATTTATTTATATATATATATATAAAGTTAATTTCATGCATTTTAGGTTAATACATTGGTTGCCCTGGTAATAACCTTAATTTATTTCAAAGGAAGCGATTCATAAACATATTTTGAATACTTCATTTTAATTGCGTTTAAAAAAATTCTTTAACAGCATCGTATGCTGTTTTCGCCTATATTGTGAAAGTAGATGCATAGAGAAATACTTAAATGTAATATCTGCAATTAAATTTTTTTCAAGGTTTTCTATAACAATTCAGTGCAGATATTTACAAGAAAGAGATTATACACATGTATATTGATCAATATGTTTTTGACAATAAAACACGTTCAAATGCATTCGTATAATTAATACTTCCTGCATTTCTCATGTAATGTAAATATTTGAATAAATATGCACCTATTCCAGTAATACGCAAATCTTAATCCTAGTACTTAGTGCGAATTTATCAATATGCAACATAATGAATGCACAAGATAGAAAATGTTTTTGATATTAAACAAAAATTTATACAATATATTCATACCTTCTACACATGTTTGCATATGAATACTGTTTCCCTTCATTGGATTACTAAATATATATTTCCAACAGTTATATAGTATGAATTTTCAACCAACGCCTTAATTTTTCTCAAAATTCTTTCGCAGTTTAATGTTTTCTTAATCGTGCACATTTTACATTGTGACTTAACTCTAATTGAAACAGTAAATGTGTAACACAAAAAATTAGCGATTTACTATTTATTAGCTGATTTATCGTAGAGTGACATTTTTGGACTTACAATCTACACCACAAAACAAGAAATGTTCTAAATCCGCACCACAAGTCCCACATTACAACACAGGTACAAAATTTTGCTCTACAAATGTCCAAAATAATTTTTTGACAAAGCTGTTGAATATTTCAATACAAAGCATTTGTAGACACTAAGGATTTTATGTATATTTTAATGGATTAACATAAAATATTTTTATAACTTGATTACTATTTTCACCATAGTCATATTTTGTAAAGCCATTTCTTAAAATTTGTGATTTGATTATTTTAGCATTATTGAGACTAACTGCAAAAATTCTTGCCCTACAAATCCCCACAAGCTAATGTGTCACCCATCCCATAGTGAGCGTGTCTATTGGTAGATATTACTAAAAAGATACAAAAAATTTCTATATTGCATAAAATAATTTGATATGTTATTATTCTTTCTGAACAAAAAACAGCAGCTCATATCAAAGGCTTGAAACAAAATAAAGGAAGCATAAATAACAATTGACAAACGTACTGCAAACGAATTACTACTATATATTGAATGAAGACTGGATCAGTGGCAACTTACCCTGAGCCAGAATTTTATCTTTTTCTTTTTTGAAGTAAAAGAAATACTACATTTTGGAAAACACATGAGTAAGATAAATAAATATATTGTGAAGCTAAACGTAGGTTTTTTTCGTGTTGAAAGTGTCCAATTTCTTTAGAAAGGCATTTCCAATTACGGAATGTTTTATTAATAGAAGAAAATTGCATTACATTTTGCGAAATTTAATTGGTGTATATATTTTCGATCTAAAGTCATTTTAATAACTATATTAGAAAAGTAGAGGGTTTTCATAGGAAGGGGCATTCTAGATATTTTCAAACCCATTTAAAGTGTAGCTGAACTCCAGTACTGTGCATACTAGAGAGTGACAATACTAGGTAAACATGAACCTGACCCGAAACGTTTATTTGATTTGACGTTATGTATCTTGATCTAATCAAATGGTCATTAACATCAATCATTTTCTGATAAGGAAAACAGAAAATTTATTGGTATTACTTAACGTCTTGGATCTTTCTCAAATCAAACAATGATTAACATCAGTATTGTTTTAATAATATATCTAATCTTTGTACCCGGACCCGGCCCGACCCGACCAGATCCAAAACCCGAAATCGGATCGGGTTTATCGGGTACCCGATTCACTCTCTAGTGCATACCCGTTTTGCCAAAATATTCCAGCAGTCCGGATTTTAGGCAAAACTAGAGTTCAATTAAGTCTATTTTAGTAATAGTACAACGAAAAGTTAACGTAGTATTTAAATTCATATATACTACTACTTATGAGATGATTAAAGCAAAAACAAAACTCAAATCGAATAAATCAAATGGCCCAGCAAAAGGACCTGCCTGGATTTTGAAAGAAATTGCGTCAATTATTAGTAAACCACTAAATTTTATTTTCAATGAGTGCATCAAAACAAAAATTTTTTCTGATGTTCTAAAAAAGCTCATGTAACAGCGGTTTTTAAAAAAACATGATGAAAATATTGCCTCCAATTATAGACCAATCTCGGTAACTTCCCCACTTAGTAAAATATTTGAGAGACTTTTATCGGATCAAATTTACGATCACATGCAAAAATATAATCTAATGTCTGATGCACAATTTGGATTTCGAAAACATTTTTCTTCTACTGATGCTCTTATCCAAGCAACTGAACACTGGAGGAATTTCCTAGATAAAAAAACTATGTCGCAATTGCTTGCTTAGATATTTCTAAAGCTTTTGACTCAATCAATCATAAAATATTATACGAAAAACTAAAACATATAGGTATGGATAATGATAGTGTTCGCTTTATAACAAATTATCTTACAAATAGAATTCAACGGGTAAAAGCCAATAAAGTTTATTCGAATTGGCTTCCTATCAAAAATGGTATACCGCAGGGAACTATTCTAGGCCCACTACTATTTAATATTTATATAAATGATATGAAGTATCATACCAAGACCAATCTCATACAATATGCAGATGATACCTGTGTATTTTATGCAGACAAATCTGAAGATAAGGCAATAAATGAAATTGAGTTAACCTGTCGATCATTATGCAATTACTTTTCAATGCATAAATTACGAATTAATGCCGAAAAAACTGAATTTTGTTTACTTAAGCCTCATAATTTTGAAAAAAATCGTCCTAAAAAAATTTTAATAGTAAAAAATACCAAAATTCCCGAAGTTACTTCTTTTAAATATTTAGGGGTTACTTTTGACTCAAATTTATTATTTAATGAACATGTTAAATCATTACAAAAGAAAATTGCTATTGGTATAAAAACAATAGGCCACGTTCTAAGGCAACTACCAGAAAATGCAATTGTACAACTTCTCCATTCATTGGTAATTAGCCACTTTAATTATAGTAGTATTCTATTTTCAAACATACGCGAAGAACTAATTAAAAAGCTCGAAACTCAATATAAATGGGCTATTAATGTTTGTAAACGAAGATCTAGTGCTTTAAAAAAATATATTTATAAATCAATCCCAAATCCTAAGCAGTTAATTCAAATAAATACCGCCACTAAATTTTATAAAATTGTAAAATTGCTTCCACCCTATAATTGCATAAAAATCCCAGAATTTTCGAACAAGATCAACGAAAGAACAAAAAGATTTACTGTAAACAAGTATAAATCTAAAATAAAACGAAATTCTTTTATAAATAATGCAATAAGGCAATGGAATGAATTTCCCCAAGAGATCAAATGTATTAAAAATGTAAAACACTTTCGCAAACGTGTTAAGGAATTAATTCTAAAGCAAAAGTTCATCTGTGGAAAAGCTTGGGTAGGCTACAAATTTTATAATACTGATTATACTACTACTACAAGACTATAATATCCGTAGCCTAAAATGACGCTTTTCTTGTATATATTTCATGTCTTTTTATTATTTTTGTACATTATTGACGCTATTTAGAGAACTTATCAGTTTCTGAAATTGTAAATAAAAGTCTCTAAATATAGAATATCTTATCTAATCTTATCTTATCTTATTGGATTTTTCCGCAGTACTTGATTTACCCAATAATAGAATTGTACTGAAGTGCAATGAATATGAAGTAGTAAAAGAGGTGTTCACGTTAACATTTCCTCCTTGAAACGAGTCCTAATTTTCTTTAATAATTGATTATATTTATGTTCCATAGTTAAATATATTTGAAAGAAGGCACGAAAAAGTTGAAGAATTTAAACAGAGAGCAATAACAGAAATATTTAATAATCGTTTAATAGCAATAGACATTTTCTGCAATAGATTTTTACAATAGGTGTAAGCTACCTACATATTTACGCATATCAACTGGTAAATTGGAACCGTTATTAAGATTAAACTCATTCTTACTAAGGTATTCATACATTTCTACAATATTTTATATTACGTGTTCAAATTTTCAAAACTAAACAAGATCATTCAAACCAATAGCAATTCTAAGAACGAGAAATCATTCAAATGGGATATAGAGGAATTCAGACAAACTGCTTAATAAAGATGTTCAAAATTGAATTTAGTTTATAATTTATAATTTAGTTTCATCCTCTTTTTGATAATTCTTCAGCAGATTACATTTCTTCATACCCAACCAATGGAACTGGCTTCAATACCAACGAAGTAATAAAGCTCTATAATCCCGAAGTTACTTCCAATGATCAAATAAATAATCAGGAATTTCTTCCATCAGATATTCGTCAATCTATCTTGCCAAATGATATACATTAATCTCAAACAGAATTGTTCTGCTCTTGCAGAATCTATATTACTCTCAGCTATCTCGGCTAATGGTACATCAAGCAATAGTTTCTCCAGGATTAGGATTCAAATTGCAACCCAAAAAGGTTCAACAAATCATTGTATTACGTCTGGACTAAATTCTTTTTATAAAGGAAAGATTTGCTATTTGAGCGTTGATAAAGCTCTAGATGAATTTGCACATTATGTTACGACATATAAATGAGGCTAAGGTCCTGATGTTATGCATTGCCAGAATTCAATACAGATCTTTCGAAAAGCATTTTTAAGTCCAATACTAAAACAAGAACCTAATCATGATGAAAGGAAGAGAAGACCTGCATGGATAATGAGTAAATCGGACGCAATTGATGCTACAATGACACATCCGCTCAAAAAACAGTCACAAAACGAAGCGAGTGTTGCAGGCATTGATTGCCTTGACATTGCGGAACAAATGAAACACTCGGAAAATTATTTAAAATGCCTGGAACTTGATTGGCCATGTCTGTATATTGCTGCAACTTTTTATGGTGCATGATGTAGCGAATCACTAAGGACAATAAACAAAATAATAAATAGATTATTTACTCAAAAACACTAAGCCTAATATGAAATATAGCTCAAAAAATTGCCCGATTAAGAATTACATTAGCTCTCACAGAAGTTACTGCAGTTGTTGCACGAACTCCTATTGAATAACATCAATATTGCTTCCATTGTCTTTAAATTTTTTCCGATTTGAGCTCAATGTATAATTTCTTTGTATTTGATTGTGATCAACGATGTAATGGGAAGGAAGGATTGGAATGCAAGCCACAAGAATATAGGTGATGATTTTTCAACACAATTTCATAAGCTTAATTGGTGGAACATCAATCAGCTTATTCCTACACAGACACTTGCGATTTTACTGAAGATTCATTTGAGCTATGTTTTTTTTATTTTAGATGGTAATCTATAATTCAATAAAAGTTCTTATCTTATCTTATTTTATTGTATTGCAAATATTTGTACTTGAAATTTAAATTAATAGACAGGGATCGAAATTAATCATATAAAGAAAATTTTAATTTTTACAGAATCAACATTACAAAATGAAATATTTAAAAATCACCAACTTTTTTAAAAACGAAATTAAATACATATAAAATTAGCAATAACGTGACTTATTTTTTGGGAGATTAATACTGAAATAGACTTGTACAATGGCTGAGATTCCGTGTATGATACTATTTAAAGTGTTTGTGGTCCAAATGTCATACATTAGACATGAACTGCTTGAACTCTAACCACCATATCTTGATAATAGAAGTGTAGCATTTCTCCGCTGTAAAATTACCGACAATTGTTGGAAAGAATATGTAGAAGACGTATTCAGATCGCAGAAGACATAAAAGACATCTTGCAGAATAGTGTGATACCAATTTGTGACCATTCTAGAGCTTCCACTGATAAATGTATAAGGGATATACCAGCAGCGGAACATGATTCCGCTCATTTAGTAAGCTTCCGGTTGTCTGATACTTCTAGAGCATGGCCAGCAGAGAAGCAGCCGAAGGCTGCAGTTAACTAATTGTAGTCACGTCTAGAGCGGCTGGTCGGCCAGACCCAGGACGAATACGAGACTCAGTGCGCTGCAGCCAAAAGTCCCCACTTCCTGAACTGCAGCAAGAAGGGAGACAAACTGAATGTTTTGAAAATTTTAACTTGTATTAATTTTTTAAGGAAATTTTAATTTACATCTAAGTAGAGTACATTACTATAGCTGAAAAACGACTTAAAACTATAGAATGGATTAAATGAATTTTTCTTTGGTAGCTAACTACCGAGATATTTTGCTGAGTGTGCTTCAATTGAAATCGTCATATTTCTGATTATGATTTGTGAAAATTGACTTTGGGAGTTCAAAGGGTCTAGGTGAATAGCATTTTTATTTGACTTGAATCCAAAGTTAATATATATATATATATATATATATATATATATATATATTCCAAGTAATCTTTAGCTGTAAAACAGTAATCAGAAATTATTCTACTATCCCCATATTCCCTTTGATTGTATGACCATTGATTATGTTCCTAGTTGTAACCGGATAAATAAGATTTGAAATCTGATTTTGTTTGGATAATTTACGTGACCTAAATCAGCACAAATTTCTATTGTTATTGTGGGTAATCGTACGGTTTGAATATATTTGCATTGCTCAACACAAGATATCATTTAAAATCAAATCCATTGCTTTTTACCCTCAACATATTGAGTTTATCCTTAATAGGTGCTACCTGGATGATGGGCCATGATGTGGTAGCAAATATTCTCTATCTAGATGCCTTGCAATCATTTAAGATGAGGTTCTTCTTTGGGCATTCAAGTCAAATGGAGAAAGTTTAATCTGTGGCTTTAATCTACTTGAGGTTCACGTTGGTGATAGTCAGTATATGCAACTGCTTCTCAAGAAGCGGTCTAAAAAAGCTCAGGCATGTCTAGAAAGTCTCAATGAGCTTGGAGATCATCAACCTGTTATGGATATTCTTAAAGTAATATAATTTTAAGAGAACTTGATGAATCCTTAGGGGATGCTACTTCATGTATCATTGGGCTTCCACTTCCTGATATTGTCTGGAATCAAGCATCTTTCACTATTAAAGTGGGAGACTTTTGGTACACGTTGTGCGTGTGGAAGGATCTTTGTGCATTCTGTTTTAAAGCTCACGATTTGGTTGAACAACTCATATAAATCCATATATCCATATAACTCAACATGGATGCAGAACAAATTGAACAACAAATGCAGTTATTGAACCACAAAATAGAATTCAGTCTTATAAAAACGGAAATCATAATTATGCACGATTAATCAGCCTTGATATCAAGAAAGTATTTGACAACGTAAATCACTACACTTTATATGAAAATTTAAGAAAGCATAACATTTTTAAATCCATGCATCATTAATTGGCTTGGTAGCTTCATTGACAATAGACAACAAACGGTCAAATATGATAGCAGACTTTCAAACTAATTCGATTCTCAAGGTTAGTTTGTCGCCCGTTTCTGTTCAATGTATATATTGACTATTTAAATTGTGAATCCTTAAACACTACAAATGAATATATTAAAGGATATGCTGATGATACAGTGATCTGTCTCCCAACGTTTGAAGATTTAGACTTATCACATTCAATAAATAAAAATAAAAATTCAAAGCTTGTTATTACGAAAACCAATTTGAAATCAATTATTGAAAACCATTGGAATTGATTATGCCATTAAAAATAACATTTGCTGATAATATATACAAATTGATTGCTATTCCTCAATAAAAACAATGAAATATCTTGGATTTACCATAAATAACAAGCTTTTATGTAAGCATTATATTGATCAAGTTTATAAAAAATCAATAAGGAACTTCGTTTAATACTAAAAGTAAGATTTTTAAATCAAGATGACAATGAATTTGTATTCAATTCATTAGTAAATTCTATTATAATTTATGGTATGCATGTTTATGCAAGCGAATCAGAAACATCTTTATCCAAGCTTAACAAGACATTCAAAAAAGTATTTAACCTTAAGCAGCCTAGCGTCTGTTTTAAAGGACAAACCGTTTTTCCACATTTACAAAGAATTTTCTAAAAGCCTATTTCCAAATTTGAAAATCTTGGGGCATGTTTAGGTCGATTGGGGAACATACTTTAATGCGATGTTGAAAATTTCTATTAAAGCTTATTGTTGTGGCAAAGATTGTTGAATATATTAATAAGTTTCCTTAGAAATTTTCGAATTTTTGAAACATATTACAAAGAAATTTGACTGTTTCTTGATATGTACAATATATTCCAAACCCATTGAGGCGTGCCGTGCGCAAATTCAGAGTCGCAGGGACAAGGCCAGTGGGTGGATTTAGAGCGAAAAAGAAAGAAGAGACTCTCTTCTATCATGTGGTGCGTTCAGATGGAGCACATCTTTAATAGTTTTTGAGCTATAAGCGTTTAAGAATTTCTTATAGGATCATGAAAATTTTTTAAAAATCACCAGTCTGTTTATGGTTAAATATAAACTCATTAGTTAAGAATTAAATATGTTTAGAATCATTAAAGCAAAATCCAATAAAGCCTTACATCAACACATTGAAGACTCTCAAAAACATCCACTAAAATAATTCATTAGCAAAAGAATTGAGTACGCTACACCAAAATTAAGGAAAAATAATGCACCGAAATCATTCATATATAAGACAATTTTACTTGATCGTTATTTCTCATGTTATGAATTATAATTTTTCAGTTTAGTAATTTTTAGTGTAGTATACAGTATTGTAAACTTAAAATAAACTTTATTAATAAATTCTTATTGTCTTCTAAAACGTAAAAAATTAAGTGCTGGAATAAGTTATGAAAATCTACAAGATGTCATGACGGGGAGGGGCAATGGCAATCGAATAACTCCAATAGTATTTGGAGAATTTATAAGGTGGAGCAGTAGAATCAAAGACGTGAGGTAATATGGAAAAGAAGTATACACTTGACTGTGGGCTATGGCACAGATCCCGTGGACCATGGTTGGGCAGTCGCAAAAATCTGCCATATTTCTATCTCTGATTTCAAAATTCATAGAATTACCGATTCTCTACTTAAACGCAGCTACTGATGAAGAAGAGGATTGTCCATTCCATCGCTAAGAAATTTGAAGAGCATTACTTAATAATTTGTTTTCTTAAGGGCGAAAGATCTATGAATGCGTCTTATAAAATGAGAAACCAACTAGTTGTAAATTCAAATAATATTCCTAGAAATCAGTTTTCGTTTAAACGGGAGGAATATTTGTGAAAGTTGGTCTGAGATCGCATATTGCTTTGCGAAAACTTGCATTACTGACAAAAAAGGTAATTTATCGCTTATCGTTTGCAAGGGAACGTGGACACTGGAAGATTGGAACAATGAAGTCAGTCTATTTTTGCCGAATAATTGTTTCAACTACAGCTGAACAATGACGTCGTTTCAAGCCTCGGGCATTCCGTTTTGGTTTGTAGCAAACACGGTTACGCTCGCGTGAATTGAACTATATACTCCAGTAAATACCTAACTACGAATATTTGTGACAGTTAAATTTAAGATAACGCCCTTTCATAATTAACAAGCACCAACTCAATTTTTAATATCTTGAGCAGAGCAGTTGGCCAATGATCAAGGCTAAATTTTAAAAATAGCCAATGCCATGTTGGCCGTAGAGACAACTTTATCGTCAATACTTTCCTCAAAATGCAGTACATTTTTCCATTAAACGGCTATGTTTTTTATTAATCCAATAGTACTGTGTACAGAGAGATATTGAGGGGTAAAATTTCGTATCTTTATTTAACAATACAATACATTTTTTTAAATTAATTATATTTTAACCAGTATAATGACATAGTGATTTTTTAAAAAACTATAGATGCAAAGAAAACAATATTTATTTGGATATTTAAGATCATGCAGTGTCCTTCTTCATACACCCGTATTTCTTAGGCATTGTAGTTTAAATTTAATTTAGAGAATCCTTCAATAAATCTTTAGTAATCAGTATTTATTTACAAATTTAGGAATTGTCTTTCTATTTAAAAAATCTTTTCTTTGAAATCATATTTATCAGTGCTCGTTTTTCGATTTGTATTTTACCAGGAAATTAGTCATAGGCAAAAGTGGGTACTGATTGGGTGATACTTAGGCTAAAACATGAGGATTTGGGCAATATACATATAAATCATTAACACTGAATTCGCAAGATATCAATTTAGGGCAGTCCTATGTTTCTACAGTCCAGTCGCTAAAATTCAAGGTTTTTTTTGGTTCATATTCATATTGAATTTAACATTATACGGAGTGGCCCAGAAGAAACCGGACAGTTTATGTTTTCATATTCAACAACTATCAAATGATACAAAATGAACTATTTATTACAAATAACTCAGAACCCAAGCAAGTGTAAAACGTTTATAAATTCAAAATTTACAGGATGTAAAGCAAAACATTTATGTAATCAGGCTTAAACAGAAAATCACTTTTTTCAGAAATATATTCCGATTTTATGGCAGTGAACCATTTCAGTTGTAATAATAATTATTATAACAATAAACTATATTTTAAGTTGACAATACAGTAAACTATACATTACAAACTACTAAATTAAAAATTATAATTAATATCAGGCGATGAGAATAATTTCGAATTATTCTTTCTTAATTTTGATATAGCGCATTCAATTATTTTGCTAATAATTATAATAATAAACTTAATTTTAAGCTTACAAAACTACACTAAAAACTATAAAACTAAAAAAAATAATTAGTAACAGGAGAAATATCGACCAAAGAAGAAGGTCTTGATGAGAATAATTTCGGTGGGATTGATTTTCTTATTTTGATTTAGTGAATTCAGTTCTTTGCTAATAAATTGCTTACGGGATGTTTTTGAGAGTCTTTGATGTGTTGATGTAATGCTTCGTCTTATGCTTTAATGATGTTAAAAATATTTAATTCTTTAGTAATAAGTTTATATTTAAACGCTTTCCTCTATATGTTGTTAAGCTTGGATAAAGATGTTTCTGATTCGCCTGCATAAACATGCATACCATAAATTATAATAGAATTTACTAATGAATTGAAGACAATTTCAGTTTAATCTTGATTTAAAAATCTTTTTACTTTTAATATTATATAGAAATTTCTCATTGATCTTTTATAAACTTGAGCAATATGTTTTTTAAAGGAAAGCTTGTTATTTAAGGTAAATCCAAGATATTTTATTGTTGTTATTGAGGAATAAAACTATCAAGCCAATTAATGATGTACGGATTTAAATGTGTTATATTGTTTAACTATTCAAATAAAATGTAGTGATTTACATTGTCAGAAGCTTTCACGATATCAAGGCTGATTAATTTTATATAATCATAATTTCCTTTTTATATGACTGAATTCTATTTTATAATTCGATTTTTGTTGTTCCATTTTTTGGAATCGATGCTGACTTATATTTAAATGACTATTGTAGATATCTTTGATGTAAACATTAAATAAATGTTTTTCAAAAGTTCTTGACAATATTGAAGTAATGCTAATTGGTCTTAAATTATGAAATTTAGGCGTTTGTGATTTTGAAATTGGTATTATTATAGCAGTTTTCCAAATTTCCCAAATTAAGTAGTTCTTAGCTATTCCTCAAATACAGTATATAATGAACTATTGGTGCAATTATATACGAAAATTTTTTATTAAACCAATACGGGATATTTTTTGACGTTTTTCAATACATGATATACTTGATGCATTGTTAAGGATGGAATCTCTTCATTATCGCTATACCAGGAGTTCTAGGTTGTTTGTAATTCAAATCATTTGTTATATTAGTAAACATTTAGTTGATTTCATTTTCATCAAATTCTTTATTCATTCTTGAAAGTGTCCCATAATTTGATTTACAGAAGCCTACCATTTTTTTTTATTTTTCCTTGAAATACTTCTTTTAATTTCTATATTAATTCTTTCAAACATTTCATTAGCTCTACGAAATTGCATTTTTAAGCAATTATTTTTAGGCATTAAATTTTTTCTCAATATATATTTTATTTGAAGTGTCATGAACTGTTTTAGTGGAAGATTTTGAGGGTTTTCAATGTGTTAATGTAAGGATTTGTTTTTTGCTTTAATGATCTTAAAAATACATAATTCTTTACCAATTAGTTTATATTTAAACCCTTTCTTGTATATGTTGTTAAGATTCGATAAAGATGTTTCTGATTCACCTGCATTCACTTGTATGCCATAAAATATAATAGAAATTACTAATGAATTGAATACAATTTCAGTTTCAGCTTGATTTAAAAATCTTGCTTTTGTGATAGGTCCAAATTTTCAAAAGTTGAAAGACAAATAATATATCATGAGTATATTTAGTAATAGATCCATTTGTAATGTTTAAAGATTCAGAATTTAAGGAGTCAATACATACATTGAAGGAAATGAGCAGTTGTATAATTGATGTTGAATGATGACCATACATTAAGTGCTTTATGAGTTCAAAAGGAAAAAATCCAGCACCGTCAAATAGGTGAAATTGAAGACCATTCAATAATATGAATTGTAAATATGACTAGAAAGTAAATAATTATGAATATAAATTAATAGAAACGCGGGGTATTTAAGTGTAACCCTGTATAGATTTTCATACAACTTTTCCATCAAATATTTGAAAATTATATGTGGTTCTTATGTGTCTAGATCAAAATGATTGTGCAAATGTGAACTGCCTGTAGGCTAAATATATAAGCAGGCACATTTCGTGAGTGTAGGCTAAGTTAGGTATGAAAGTATGTGTCCTTTATCGTTCAAAACATTATTAAAATGTATGTTTTATCTAATGCGCGCTCAATGAAGAATCCAAAGGCAGTTATAATCTTAGAGCAGTCATTATATCCCTCGACATTGACGTGCTTGGTGTCAGAAATATGGTTTACCAGTGACATAGCAGAATCATTTTGTCATAGTCCTGGGTATGATGTATTAGACAAGACCGCAATGCTACTAACTCCTGAAAACTCCCAGGTGGAGGTGTTTGTGTCTACAATCCGATGTAACAGATAAATTTATTGCGGCAAGGGATAAATTCCCTGATCTCCATTTTGCAATATGTGGTTACTTTAATCAGTTTGACCAACATGCGTTATTAAAGTGCACTGATATGAATGACAGTTGAAAACACAAGAATGGATTTCAAATTGGATAGGATGTTTGGGACTCCGGGTATACTTTCTGAATCTAGACTCGTCAACTTAACTCTAAGCTTGGTTTATTTGGGTGTTATTGCGAAACCTCTATGTTCAAAAAACCACATAAAGTTATTTAATGGTTCAGGGATCAACGCGAAAAACGGAAAGTTCAGTTTAATATGGCTATGGATAAATTTGATTTCACACAATTTCTAATCATACAGGATGTTGACGACCTTGTATCTACCATTCCGCAAACTATCCTAACACTTCTGCACATCCATTCTCTCCCTTCATCGCGTTTTACTGTTATCTGCTGATCCAACATATATGTCTCAACAGTTGAAATTTCTTAATCGAAAACAATATCTTCGAAACCGAGAAGTAAAGATCTCTCAACATATTCATGAAACTGTAATAGATAATGTTCGTAAACGAGGTCGCAAAGGTGCCTCCGGCTGTTGGAAATTTGTGAGCTCCCATATTGGAAAAATCAAAAACGCTGATGCAATAGAAGAAATCAATGTGGATGACCTCAACTGGATGTCACATATCTACAACTGATAACTATGTTGCCCTTCTTTAGAAACAAATTTCGGAAGATCACCGCATTCCGAAAATTTCGCTTCATAAGGTATATTATGCAATGCAATCTTTGCGCAAGTGGACCATGGACCTGATGGTTTACCCTCATGGGTTTTTAATATTTCCATGAATTATCACCGCTTTCCCAATATATACAAGTAGTCCAAAGTTCGTCCCAGACCAAAAACTGTGAAACCAATATCTATGGACAACTTAAGACCAATATGACTCACCTGCTCACCTTCTGGCTAACAGCTGATCAGTTTGGTTTTAGAAAGTACAGTTCCACTGAAGCTGTTGTCATCACATCAAAATATCTGTAATGAATACTTTCGAAATAAATCTGATTATGTGCGACTCATAGCAATCGATCTCACAAAGGAATTTGACCCAGTCCCACATCATCTAATAATTGCCAACATACTCAGAATTGTACCGGCTATCAACCCATACATTATGAACTGGGTATGTGACTTTCTGTCAAATCGCTCGCAGATTGTGGAATGGAACCAACAGCGATCAGGTATATTATTTACTACTTGTGCATTTACACAAGAATCTGTTGGCAGACCCACATTTTTCCACATTGCCAGTGTATATTTCCATTTTAGCAATCTTAAAGAGAGCATATTGATGAAGTTTCCTGACGATGGCAATGTATGTTTTGGTGGATCTAATCTGCATGATAATGTGGAAAATGGACTAAGAAGTCTCACTGAATGGTGCCAATAAAACGAGTTTTTGTTCTGTGAAAGCAAAACTCAGAAACTATTAATTAAATTCACATGTCAAAATTTCCCAGTTTCACTTTTTACAATTCCTAGAGTCGGTCATCTCAAGATTCTTGGATTCACTATAGATGAATCTTTTGGCTTCAACTCACACATCAATTCTATTCTATACCTTCTCCGAAAACAAATATATCTGCTTTTCTGCTGCTAAGTTAAATTTACTATATTCCACTATGGTGCTATCCATTATTACATATGGATCGTCTGTGTGGTGTGGAGAGAAAGATTACCTTCTCAACTCCTTAGATTTAGTTCAAAAAAGGTGTCAGGCTAGGTATTATTGAAGACTACACTCCAATTCTAACAATTATCGGGCATCAAGATAACAAATTCTATTATTCAATCACTAGCAATCCATTACATCCGCTTTCCTGCATGCTAAATATGAGGATATCCTATTCAAAAGAGAAACTAAGAGCGTGCCTTCATGCTTGTAAAAAAGTGAAAACAAAAATAGAACTTAAATTTTTCCATACCAGTGTCTGCGAAACTGCATGTATTGAAGTTTAAATATTGATTCTCTTGAATTGAGGTAATCAATATAATACGTTGTTATTATTATTATAATTATTATTATAATTATAATGGCGCTACTGTCAAGGTGTTTTTGGAAATGTGGTGCCATGCCAGTAGCGCCCTCTCCATAGTCCAGTCGCCTTTTCCCTTTTTTGGATTCAATTTTTATTGGATTTTAATGAAACTTGGTTTGTAGCTTTGCTATGCAATGCTTCAAATGTGTTGTAAGTTTGAGCAAGATAGGAGCATTAGTTTAGGAGAAAAGGGCCTCCAAAGTTTTCAAAAGTGAACAATTATAATGGCGCCCCCTGGCCTAGTATTTTGAACTATTATAATGGCGCTTATGGCAATTTATTATTTATTATAATTTCGCTAGGGATTTAATTGTTATTTCTCATTTAATATTAGTATATTTTCATATTAAATGATTAATTAGGTGATAATAAACAGGAGTCTACATATTTGAACAATTTTCCCACTCTTATATTGGATTTGGAAGAAAATAAGGATCCCGGCCTGTCTTATCAAAATTCCATCTTAAAACAAACTAAAAAGAACATTTTAGATGTAAAATTTAATTTTGAAGTGAATAAAAGAGGTCCGAAATCGATCTGAGCATTATTCGTAGCGCAATCTAGGTTTTCGCAAGGGCACAACCCCTAAAAAATTTTTCTCTTCAAAAAAATCACACAAGATATGGTTTAATTCAGCTTTTTCAATATGGATGTAAATATATACATAGGTATTTAGCATATAAACGTATTAAACAGGTTGTTATGAAAGAATTACATCTTTATAATAGTAATCGCCATAGGCGCCATTATAACAATCAGGCTATTTCCATTAGCGCCATTATAATAAATTTTAGCCAGTAGCGCCATTATAATTTTGCATGAAGGTGGCCATCAGCGCCATTATAACTTCAAAGTGGCCATAAGCCACTTATTATTATTATTATTATTATTATTATTATTATTATTATTATTATTATGCCTGCTCTCGCAGAAGACAGTCGGGTTAGCACCTCGCTCAGTAATTCAATTATTACGCATTTGTTCAGCAGTATTACGTCACTTGACGAGGCGACCTAATTTGTAAAAGATAAGCGTAAAAATCCGTTGCATCACATATTCATCCGCTTAAATAAAGATGACACATCTGAAGCTCTTCTCTTTCTCTTAAAAGCTGCTCTTACTTCTACTGGAATACCACTTCATAAGCAATTCAATCTTCTTCAACAAACGTTCAATCTACGTCAACCTCACCATTGGCGTTCCCAGTCAAGCCTAAAAATTCCGTTGCTTCTCTTACATCTTCTAAGACAGCTGTTGATTCCTCTGATAAGCATCATTGCTTTTCATTTCCGCAAAACTCTCCTTCACAAAAACCGAAATCAAACACACTGATGCACTAAAGCCACTTATAAAGAATCCACTAAAGCCACTTATAAAGAATCGACCACCTACTAAATCTATTAAGCCTTGAATTACCACTCTTATTATTGGAGCTACTATTCTAAGAGCGTTCATTCTTTCAAACTCTCAAATCAAGTGACTTCCATCCATTCACATGGCGAACAAGATACTTAAAAACAGGATCTCACTATCCAAAAAAGCACATAAACTCCGTCATCATCAACAACGGTCTTATTGATGCTCTAACTGCTTCTAACACTCAGATCTTCAAGGTAAAGCTAAAGGTTCTTATTGATAAAATCCGGCTCAATTTCACACCACGTTTCATCTACTTTCTTGAGATCACACCTATATGCCACGATTCAAATCTACATAAAAATCACACCATTCAGCATTTCAATGAAGTTATTAACAGTTTAACTTCCAGCAGCATATCAATCATCCCCGTCTTCAACAGATTTCTTCATTCATCTCGCGTCATAAATATGCTAATCTACTGGCTTACGATGGAATTCATCTCTCTGATCAGGGTATATCCTGCATGGCCCACATACTACGAAGTTCTCTTTTCACTCGGCAATATCTTTACACATCTTATCGTCAAGCACACATATCATATTCACAAGCTGTCTCTACATCAACACGTCGACCTACTCTACACTCTTCTTAATGTTCAGGTACTTCTTCTATTATTAAATATTTTCTCAAAATTTGGTTAATTTACTCTAAGGGCAATTCTATATATCTTTCACGAATCTCTCAAAACTTTGAAACACCAACATTCTAGAATTACTAATTTACTATGATTTGCGATGTTCTAAGTAATTATAATCAAAATCTTAAACTTTGCTATCTAAATGCAAGAAGCTTAAGTGCATATCGCACTGAATTTCTAAATCTTGTTTGTTGAATTGGAAATAACGCGATATACTTAATTGCGGAAACTTGGTTAAATGATTCTGATAGCAAACACACTATGCAACCCGGGATTGCAATTGCTTCAACATATATTTTAAAAATAAGTCAAAAAGACGTTGTGGTTTAATGATCTTAATTTCCAAATTTCTAAATTCAAAACGTAGAGAGGAACTAGAAATTGATCATGAATTTTTTAAGACACGTTGGATTGACATTAAACAAGTATCTAACTCATGTAGTAATGAATTATTAAATGTTTGTAATAATCCCAATAAAATTTACACATCTGAATTTTTTAGTAACAAATTTGATGAAATAGACAATCCTATTCTAGAGAATATATTTATTAATATCTTTTTAGATTTTATTACTAATTACTTCAATCATTCTGAATATTTAAGTATTGATCGCATTTGCAATGTTTTTAATTTAAAACTTGTTAATAATACTATTCCTACTCGGCATTTCAAACTACGTGACTATTTTATATCAGATAATATAATTAGTTATCGAAGTTTTATATTTGAATCATTCAGTGACCATAATATTGCGTCAAGAATCGCCTGTTTGAGATTGCGAAATTAGAACCAATTAATGATAATTGGACCGTTAATGATGCCTCCAAGAAATTAATAAAAAATACCGCAAATCTACTTTCGAGTATAGCACTAGACAATGTTTCTAGAAAAATCTTGTCAAAAATGGAATTTTTTGCATAGAGGCATTGAAAAAACAAAAGGTTTATCTGTGAACATTGAGGAAATTAAGTACGATAATAAGATATATAAGACTAGAAAAGATATAGCAAGCATTTTCAACAAAACTTTTGAAAGAATGGGCAAATTTAATAGTAACAAATCCTGTTGATCTAGCCATTTGCTAAACTGGTTAATTGAAAATTATTTTGACATTTTTGGAGAATATCTCCTTGTAGCTTTTAATCAATGCATTATCGAGAATAATTTCCTGCTATTTTACCTGATATTTTACCTCTTTACAAAAAGGGAGATCCTCAAACCCAAATAATTACCGATCTATAAGCATTACCCCTTTGCTAAAATCTTCTCGTTAAACAAATCCTCCGTTTTCTCAATGACAATAGGATTCTATCCGACAATCAATTTGTATTCAGGCCCAAGTGCAACAGATGCAATATTATCAATTACTCAAAATATTCAATTAAATTTAAAGAACAATTTTTCTACATCTATGGCCTTACTACATCTCAGTAAAGCATTCAATTCAATGAATTTCGATATTTTAGCTAGCAAACTTGAAAATCAAGGTTTCAGTAAAACTGCTACCAATTTCATTATGCATTTCTTAATTAATCAAAGACAAAGGGTAAAAATTAATAACACTTATTCCAATTACATTATTCGCATCATATGTTAATGATATATCAAATGATTGAATAACGATCTATCAATATGCTGATGATACATGTATAATAACAATCGCAAAAAAAACCGTATAAAGCAACCAGGTATTTTGCGAAAAATATTGGAAATCTAAATGAGTATCCTAATAAAAACAAGTTAAAAATTAATGTTGCTAACACACAATTTATTAATTTCACACCAAAGCAATACCAATTTCTAATAATACCAAATTAGAGTAGATTAGTCAAAGCAATTCTGTTAACTATCTTGGAGGAGTAATTGATAGAAATTTAACGTTTAATGAACATTTTTCACTAAAATGTAGAAAAATGGCCTCTGGAGTTAAATATCTATATCATTTGCGCAATGTAGGACAGACCTTTCAAAACAAATTTTTAATTCTTTTGTGCTAAGCAATTGCAATTATTGTTGTTTTTTACTCCAAACTATCACATACATTTTATATTTATGTGATTTGAAATATCATTTATATAGATATTAAACAACAAAGGACCCAAAACAGAACCATGCGGAACACCCCTCTCAATTTTCAAAAGATTTGATGATTCATTTTAAAATTGCACAAATTGATATCTATTATTTAAGTAATCATCAATAAGTGAAGAAGAAGTAAGGTCGAAGTTGTATGTATCTTTAAATTTTTTAATCAATATTCCATGATCTATAGAATTCAATGCTAAAGAAAGAATGTACACACTTTCCTTTCTATCTGTGAGTTGTCTTCAATCTTCTACTGTATCCAAAAGAGCATTCATAGTAGAAAATGTTTTCTAAATCCAAATTGATTTTGATTAAACAACTTGTATTTTTTAAAATAACAGCTAATCTGATGGTGTAAAATTTTTTCGAAAATCTTATTAGTTCCACTTAATATTGATATAGGTCTGTAGTTTGAGGAAATGTTGCTTATACCTTTTTTATAGAATGGAATAACTTTTGCAACCTTTAGTTTATCACGATATTTGTTGAAGTTAATGCATTCATTAAATAAGAAACACAAATGTCTTGCTATAACACTTAGCGATTCTTTTAAAAACCATATAGGATAGTTACAAGTTCCTTTAGATTTTCAAATATTTAAACATTTTGAAGCATCTAGAAATTCATGCAAGGAAACATATCTAAAAGCAAAACAACTTGCATTGAACTTTAAATTGTTACGTTTCTCAAATTTGTTCGTGATATTATATTGCTGAACTCTAAATTTTCCTAATTTTATGAAATCTTCATTAAATTTATTTGATATTTCCAATTTATTGTACACATGATTCTCTTTCTTATCTAATAGGTATTCAGGTTCAATATTTGAATGTCGTTTCAAAAAATTATTAATGTATTTCCACTTTTGAGAACTTGTTTTCATTTTTTCAAAAGAAGATTTCAAAAATGAACGTAGATCTTGTTTACAACTATTCTATGCAATATTTCTGTAGATTTTATATTTCTTCATATTTTCATAACTTTTGTCTTTACACAAATTTCTATAGGCTTGATGTTTCTCGTTAATATGTTTCTTTTCCGAAATCCATATTTTCCAACTAGGAATTCTCTTTTGATTACAGAAATGATCTTCTTTGTAACTGGACAATGTTTATTATATAATTGATCCAAGTTATTATTGATAAAGCTTAGTTTCTCAATAATGGACATTGAGTTATAATAGTTACACGAATTTAGATTTAGTAAGTCCCAAAATAATTTTTCTTTGTTAAATTTTTTACAATCATTATAATATACCCATTTTTTCTCTTTTTTGACTTT
Source organism: Hofstenia miamia (assembly GCA_900660155.1). NCBI lineage: Eukaryota > Metazoa > Xenacoelomorpha > Acoela > Hofsteniidae > Hofstenia > Hofstenia miamia. The sequence goes on along the minus strand of CABFPE010000138.1, from coordinate 264,957 downwards.
CATTTTAACATATATTGCACATGTAATTTGATGATTGTAAATAAAAAAATCTGTTACTGTTGTAATGAAACTACTATATTCCGAAATGTCTGTAATTAAATAGTCAATCAAAGATGAGCTTTTTCCATTAATATAAGTCGGAAATGTTTTATTTAGTACTTCCAATCCGAAAATATCTATAACATCATGAACATTTGCATTATCATACTTATTTAGATAATTCTGGTTATAATCGCCCATAAGAATTATTGGCTTATTTTCAATCATTGCTCGTGATAATTCAGAAGATAGTATAACAGAAAATTCATTAAAATTCCTTCGATTATTGCAATAACTTAAATTAATTAAATGCTTTACATTCGATATTAAAATTTCTATCCATAAACTTTCAAATTGGGTATTTTGAACATTGGGTATCTTGACGTATTTGTGGATGAAAATGCTTAGATATGATAAATAATATGCCGCCACCTCTAGCCTTTGTAGAATTTGTAAGATCTCTATCCTTGCGAAATATCTTAAACCAATTTCTCTTATAGATGTTGTCATTATCAGTATCTTTTAACCATGCTTCCGCTATTCCGCAAGTTGTGTTTCCATCCATATTTAAAATCAATTCTTCATACTTAGTTACTTTATTTGTTAAGCTTTGGAAATTAATATTAAGAAATTTCTTGGTTATTCATATTGAGTTTTCTAATCGTAATATTTAGTTTCTCAATGTATATTGGGCATTTTCCACTAAATGCATTGTGATTAGATGATTCCAAATGAAATTGTTTAGATTTAACACAATTTATACAATTGTGTTTATTCTTGTCCTTTTTGATGGGACAATTTTTATAACTGTGATTATCTGAGCAAAACATACATGTCTCATTATTGCAATTTTTTAATGAGTGTCTATACTTACCACAGTTACAACACATCTTGACATAATGATGATCTCTAATATTCAGTATATTGAGTCCCAATTTCAGCTTTTTATTGAGAAGCAGTAAACGTATTTTAGGTGTAACCTTTATAATAACTTCTATAGAATTCTTCATATCGTTTGTTTTAGAAAATAATATTGATATGTCATTTTCATTAACTTCCTTTAATATTTCTTTATTATCAATCATAAATTACTTTTAAATCCATTAAAATCTGGCAATTCTTCATATATGGGAATATTTGTAATAATAAGTTTTGGTAAAAATTTTGTTGAGGTTCTCAGATTGATATTCTTAATCTTTCCTAATGTCTCTTCAGTTGACTTTCAAAAATTTAGGTGAGACTGCACCCGCTATTGAAAATTTAATAATTAACAAAAATAATGACATTGTTTTGATTTGTAAGATTTTTCGACATTAGAAATCAACTTTCTACACTCTTTTTTGTTTAAGGAACCATCTTTATTGTTGAGATATTTGCATGAAACCACTATTTTAGGTTGGAATTTTGAATGATTTAAAATGACATTGTTTTCCCATTTCTTACTAGATGATGTATATTTTGGAAAAAATTTTTCAAATTGCTTTTTTGAAAGATCCTTTACCTTTAAACATTTTATAAATTTTGACTTAATTTTGCAAACTAAATTTGCACAATCAAGCTTTAGATTATTAGATATGTTGAATCCATTTTCCAGGTGCTCTAAATCACCAAAAGAGTTCAAAAGCTCCTGTAGCTTATCACTTGTTTGAACAATGTCAGAATGTTGTTCTAACATAGTGTAAATGTTAAAAATATAATTCAAGCAAATTAACTTACTTCAATATATATACATACACATAGATCGACGCTGTGAACGTTTTTCGACGCTATGTACACCTGTCAAAATTTTTATATCAACGCTCTGTACAGCATTCGACGCTGTTTACACAAGTCAAAGACATTTATCGACGCAATGTACAATGCCTATTACTGTATGTTATATATTAATAAATTATGTAAAACGAACATTTTATTGTAATATCAAAGTAACACAAACAGTTACAACGTTAATGGTTAATGTTATTTATCTTCCTTGCACTTGAAAATGTTGATGTAGAAGGCCGATTTTGGGTGATTTTTGACCGATAAAATTCAAGCAAATCTATTAGTTTAGCTGGAACAACGTAATGATTTTTGGCCACTGTTTGTCTAAAATGGGCTTNTAAATCCATTAAAATCTGGCAATTCTTCATATATGGGAATATTTGTAATAATAAGTTTTGGTAAAAATTTTGTTGAGGTTCTCAGATTGATATTCTTAATCTTTCCTAATGTCTCTTCAGTTGACTTTCAAAAATTTAGGTGAGACTGCACCCGCTATTGAAAATTTAATAATTAACAAAAATAATGACATTGTTTTGATTTGTAAGATTTTTCGACATTAGAAATCAACTTTCTACACTCTTTTTTGTTTAAGGAACCATCTTTATTGTTGAGATATTTGCATGAAACCACTATTTTAGGTTGGAATTTTGAATGATTTAAAATGACATTGTTTTCCCATTTCTTACTAGATGATGTATATTTTGGAAAAAATTTTTCAAATTGCTTTTTTGAAAGATCCTTTACCTTTAAACATTTTATAAATTTTGACTTAATTTTGCAAACTAAATTTGCACAATCAAGCTTTAGATTATTAGATATGTTGAATCCATTTACCAGGTGCTGTAAATCACCAAAAGAGTTCAAAAACTCCTGTAGCTTATCACTTGTTTGAACCAAATATTAATAATAAAATACCCGAATTCATTTTCCGTTTTTCTACTACATACGAAATGATTAAAGCAATTAATAAACTAAAACCCAATAAATCTAGTGGTCCATCTAAAATTCCTTCCTGGATATTAAAAGTAACTGCCTCTATAATTGCTGAGCCTTTAAATTTCATCTTCAATGAATCCTTAAAACAGAACAATTTTCCAAATCGTTTGAAACAAGCATATATTACTCCGGTTTTCAAAAAGAAAGATGCAACTTTAGCTATTAATTATAGGCCGATCTCAATTACTTCGCCAATAAGTAAAATTTTCGAACGTCTCTTACATAATCAAATTAGTGACCACCTTTCAAAACACCAATTAATGTCAAAAACACAATTTGGTTTCCGCAAGAATTTTTCAACTGATGATGCTCTTTTGTATGCTACCGAAAATTGGCGATCATCTCTTGACTCTGACAAATTTGTTGCAGTGGCCTGCCTCGATCTTTCAAAAGCTTTTGACTCTATTAATCACGATATCTTATATAAGAAATTAGAAAAGCTAAGATTTTCTGAAAGTAGCGTTAAATTAATATCAAGTTATCTAACTAATAGAATTCAGTGCGTCAAATTAAATAATACTTTCTCTAATTGGCTATCTATAAAAAACGGAGTACCGCAAGGTACCATTCTTGGACCGCTACTTTTTAACATATATGTAAACGACATGCAGCAACATACGAATTGTCAATTGATTCAATACGCCGATGATACATGCATTTTTAGTGGAAATACATCCTTAAATCAAGCAATAAATGATGTAGAACAAAATTGTGAAAAATTGAGTAAATATTTCAACATGCACAAATTAAACAACAACAGTGAAAAAACTGAATTTTGCATCTTGAATCCTCAGGGGAAAAGTGTATTCCTACCCAATTCTTCACTTACTTTTAATAACGCCTCAATCTCCCCTAAAGAATCCTTCAAATATCTTGGTATAACTATTGACTCAAAATTAACATACAAGCAGCAAGTAAAAGAAATTTTTTTAAACGCATGGCAATAAGTATTAAAACATTATCACACGTAGCTGAACATTTACCCTCTGCCATTATGATTCAATTATTTCATGCTCTAGTAATGAGTCATCTTAATTATGCAAATACACTTTTTTCAAGCTTAAATCATTAGTAAAAAAACTTACAATACAATTAAAATGGGCATTGAATGTTTGTCAGAAAAACTGCTCCAAAACAAGAAATTACATTTTGTCATCTTTGCTGTTTCCAAATCAACTCTTTATTTTTAATATTTTGATAAAGTTTTTTAAAATAACAAATCAATTACCTCCTTATAATTCAATATCATTTCCAAACTTTTTTCATAAGCGCAATATAAGAACTAATCATTATACTAGCATTAAATTTCGTAAAAAAATCAAGCAACAGTCTTTTATTAATGTTGCAATTCGCAATTGGAATCGATTACCAAGTGAAATTAAAATGATTAAGAGTGCAATTACGTTTAAAAGAAAATTAAAAGCATTTATGTTGAAGGAAAAATTCATTTTGGGTAAATCATGGTTAGGATTCAAATTTTACAATAAAGATTATACAATAACGCGCAATTAATTTCCATAGCCTGAACAGAACAGATTTTGTAGTCCTATTTTTTTTTGTAAATATAGTTATTTGTTATCATTCTTGACGCTATTCAGATAATAACCAGTTTTGTAATTGAAAATATTATCTGAATAAAGAATATCTTATCTTACCTTATCTTAATGTCAGAATATTGTTCTAACATATGGTAAATGATAAAATATAATTCAAGCAAATTAAAAATTAACTTACTTCAATCCTGCCCACCATTATTACTGTCTATAGCTTTTTCTAGAGGAACATCGGTGTATAAACTTTTGATGTCGTATGATATAAACTTACTCGCATCTTGTTTCATAATATGATCAGAAAGTGTTTTTGAATTCGTGTTTATTTTTGTTTCTGTTAATTTACATAATAAATCATTTAGTGTCGCATAGTTTTTTATTAATGGAGCCAAATCAAATTGCAATAGAACGAAGTGGTATTTCTTTTTTGTGGATCTTTGAAGCAAACTACCAGTTGATTTTCATTTCTTATAAAATTCTTTAGGGATTTTCATTTGTTCTTTTAAAAGTAGCAATTTTGCATTAAATTTGTTTTCATAGACAATTGCAGGAGAGTTTTTTGTATTTCCTTTTGTTTCTATCGTTTCAAACTCTTCACCATTTAAAATGTTTAACATTTTATTGTTGTAGTCATCAATATTAATGATTGCAATTCCAATTCATTTATCCTAAGGTATAGCTTTTAGATTGTTTTATTTAAAAAATCTTTCAATTTCCTTAAATTTTTAACAGTTTTTCTATTTAGAGGATTGTGTATATATTTATACATTATTCCCGTCAGGATTGAGATTCTTTAGAAAATTGATCTTTAGTTGATAAGAAATTTGTTAAATTTTCAAATTCTGTAACTACATTAAGTTTGTTAAACTTACTTTGGAATTTAAAGAAAGCCAACCGATACAGGTTTTGTTTGAAATTTCAATTCAAATTCACCTATAACATACAAAATAACACTAATTAAAGGAGCAATACATCGAATTTTTAAATTCATATATAAACTCAAGAATTTTTAATTATAATTAATTTATGAAATTTTATTAACAAATTTGTTAAAGAAACAATGGATGAAATATTGAACAATATGACAGGAAAATATTCGAAAAATTTTGAACACATTTTTAAAATTGAAAATAGAAGGAAGCACACAACAGATATGATTAATTAAATACGAAGAATAAATTCATTATATTAAAGAAAATGAGATTTATTTATACAACACGAAAGCTTAGTTAACACCTAGAATTCAAATCAAGGACAAAGATATCCGAAAATTCCAATGTTATATATAAAATCAATTGCACCTATGGTGATGAATATATTGGATATAGTAGCAGACAACTAAGCAGAAGAATAAAAGAACATGAAACTAAGTCTAAAATATCAAAACACCTACGAAAATGTGGATTAAATTATGACATCAAAATTTTAAGATCAATCATCCCCAAAAATTTAAAAGTAATCGAAAATATATACATAAGATCAACCAAGTCAACACCAAAGATGACATATATCAGCACAAATTACCTCTAATCAACGTTTAATTAGGAATATTAAATTAATTAAATACATGTACAGATTTCATTTAAAATTTACGCCCTTTAAGTAATTTATAGTGCATATTTATCAGTTTGTAAATGTACATGTATAGTAGTTTCTAGCATTGCTTCTTTGTTTTTATTTATTTTGCTTTAACTCATATTATTATGTTTCATTTAAAGTTACATGTATTTGCTTAAAAAACCACATACATGTATGTATATTTTTGTATTTGAGGAAGACTTATATGTATTTGCAGTCGTTAAGTTAGCCCATTAATGATTGCCAAAAAATGAATGGTAATAAACAAACATCAATATAATTTTCACACAAATTGGTTGGCAAACGCCTTTTTTAACCACATGATTCGTTTAATTATTTCTATTTCCAAATCAGTGATCAGATTGATCAAAAAGAATATCGTGCTCAAGTAGAAAAGAAAAATTTGTAGAGCTATTTGGCTGGAACTTTATAAATGCATTAAATTGCTATTATCATAAGATTCCTCCTGAAAATACAAATAAAATGTGAATTATCGGTCTAGAAAATCAGTTTTGTGTGTACCACCAAGCAGTAATGGGTTAAAAAATGCTTAAAATAATGAAATATGAATAGCAAATGCTATAAATCAGGCCAATTTGCCTTTATTACAAGACATATATTTTCAATTTCAATTACTCTTGCGTAGTAGTTTTCTTTAGATATATTTAAGGCTATTTAGCGAAACATGTTGATATACACATCTCATTTTCCTAACCGATTAAAAGGTAACACCTAGGATTCTGATACAATATATTGGAAAGAGCTGTGTTTATATCTTCGCCATAATTACATAGAATACTATTAAAAAAATTTTATGTTGTTGGTAGAATTTAACTTATACTTCCGTTCGTAAAGCATGAATTCTTCACCTTTGGAATAATATACTAGCTATTACAAACACAACTTATATGAAATTATCACATAAGATCCAAATAAGATAATAATTAAAATTATTGATGTCTTTCACTAGCAACGTAAGTCATAAGATGAACTTGAACTTCTTAATCGTTTCATTTCTGAATATCGTCTTAATTTAACATCATATGGAGAAACATTCTCTTTGAAGACTTTCAAAACTCCTATCTAAAAACAATACGATTTTAAATTTCAAGATCTAGACATTTACATTTACGTGAATATATTCGAAGAATAAGCTAAGTACAAACCTCTTGTCTAACTCTAGCTACACTTCTTATAAAGACAAGTTTTGCGTCTTTTGAGGGTTTTCTGCTAACCTCAGACGAATGTATTTCTTCCAAATGGAAATTGTCAACATCAACATCGATTCCGATTGCAAAACATCGAGGAAGGTACTTGATGGGAACTAAATTAATAATTTGCTGCCAAAGTAAACAACTAGCACCAATTCCTACACAAAATAACCAATGAAAACCATTAAGCTTTTCTGTTCCAAAAACTGAACCTCCGAATTCAACCAGCAGAAACTAAATATTGAATTTAAACAATTTCATTCGATATTTATTCGTATTTTAGGCATGTAAAGAAAATGTTTTATTTCTTGTAAAAGGCGACAATCTCAAATTCACAAACTTCTGCAACAATTCATTTCAACACGAAAATATAATAGAGAAATGCGCAGCGTGGTATCCAATTTACAGTTGTGGTGCAGTGTGGTGATAAGTGTTCCGTCCTATTGCATGACATAATGAAAAGGTTTTAAACATAGGCCGCAAAATATGTTAGGCAGGCTGCACATGCGACAGAAAACCGTGGACTGTCTGAGTATGAGTAACAAAATAACGGCATATTTACACCTCTGGATTGACAACAATTTAAGTTTAAAAGCTGACTAGGCGAACTATTTTTGAAGAAAATCCCAAGATTACCATCAATTTTCTGAGAAGGCTTCTATCACAGTATTTCTTTATCTATCTTCGATGACGAGCTAAAAACCTCGCTCGAATCATTTGTCTTTTGGAGTGGAGATAAACACACAAAACACTTGTCAGAATACAGATGCGAGATTTTGGCATCATTTAATGAACACGGATCGTGTGACAAGTCGAACTTTCCTAGCAATTCGAATAGGGATGGTAATTGAGCGTGCAGAACATTTTTCTCGCGCTGATTAAAGGACCGCAAAAACTTCAAAATTTATCATTTACAGTCTTCAATCTCATTATATTATCACCAGAAATAACATAAATGTAGAAATTACCATTATTACAATAAAACTAGACAACAAATTTTAAATATAAATGTAAGGCGTCAAACAACTATAACAATAGAACTTCGTTTAGAACAGAAAAATTGTCAAAAATGTTTAGAAGAAAAGGTAAAAATTGGGACAGTAATTTCTGGATTAGCAAGAAAATATCATTACAAGTTAATTTTCCTCGCCACTGAATATATTAGGTGTTCTCTTGATATAAAAAATGTTTTGTTCTGGGTGTCTTGAGTCTATTTAAGGACATGTACAATACGATTGGCGTTTTCAGGCTCGCAAAATGGGGAATCGTTTCTAGAACACCCTTAGCAACTAGCTAACCCTTTTGCTCTAACCTTACAGAAATTTTGCGTTTTATACTTGACCAACATTGAATTTAAGCGAGCAACTAGAAACTGAATTTTGTGACGTTCTTTATGTGCTTAGTCTGGCTATTGATCAACAAATTTTTTTGTATTATTAAAAACTTTGCAAAATCTAAACCTCGTCAATTTCCATCTGATTGCCATGGAATTTTGTCCACATATTATTCAGGATTATATCTAAAAATCTGGGCAAGAAATTATGATATGAATTTTAATTGCATTGTTAATGAGAATTTGCGAAATTAATTAAGTGCTACATTAGCCAATTTTTCAATAAATTCCAAAGATTTTTCAATTAGTCGACATAATTGTGAAATTTCGATGAAATTTGGTGAAAAAATGAAGGACGAATATGGTCTTCAATAGCTGACCATATATATATATATATATATAT
>CABFPE010000138.1:219687-255083 GCA_900660155.1 Hofstenia miamia | reverse complement strand
TAAAACAATGAACTGCGAATGAACTAGAAGCTTGACGGGGGCAATTCGATTTCCAAGAATGACCGGTAATATCACCTGGTCGAAATTAAACAATTATGGATTGTTTTATCTGATAATTAGCGAAAATATTGTTTACTGAGGGAGTAATACTGCTATAATTTAACGATTGCGAAAATTTATTTTTTCAATAGAATACATTGCAGTTAGGTGTATAACCTTCACATTTACTCATCTACAATTTCTTATCGTGTTTCCTAAAATGGATAAGATCCTAATGAAATATATTCAGATCTCTAGAAGGAACCCAAGCAACAATGATTGATGGGTTATTGATGACCCCTAATTGTTTCCATTATTGGCCTTTATCCCAAAAGTAAATCTAACAATGAGCTAATAAAGAAGTCATTTTAACAACAATAATGGAAACAAAAATGGGAATTCATTGGCCCATGAATTCTTGTTTTTTGGGAAACGATATCACTATGCACATAATCACAACTGTACCCAAGGTTTTGCAGAAATGTGTTGAAAAATTTGAGCAGAGATATCAAAAATACTGACTTGACTATTAGGAAACATTGCACACAAATCAATCCAAATGCAATGAATGCAATGACAGGATGGGCAAAAAGTGTATTTTTTTTTTACAAAAAAAAACGCTTTAAACGTATGAAACAATGATTTTTTTGCTTTTGACAAAACCAGATCAAAGTACGAAAATTTTGCCAAAAACACAGTGGCAAACATTGAATTATGATAAACTTATCAACATTCATTTTTCGTTTCAAACATGTAAACAAAACGGAAGTTTGCTACTTTTTCGGTAGAAAATCGGTTATAAAAGTACGAATGAACGAAACCCAAAATTTAAGATTTAAACAAACACTGCAAAACAACCGTTGTTTTAAACTGTTTAAAACATGCCAACTCTGGCTATAGAACTTATAAAAAATGAGTGAAAAATACATTTTCATTAGTATCTTCTAGTTTGCAACTCTGACAGGGTACACAATTCATAAAAAAGCTCGTGTGTCACCCCTATGAATAGCTGTTGCAATACTTTATATGAAAAGTGTGACACTCGTCTCCTTTCCGATAGGAACTCATAAAAGAGGTAAGGTATGTTGACTCTATTGATAATTAATTGGAACAGTATATAGTGCAGTGCATTAAATAGCTATATCTCGACTTGTCAGCGATAACTGTTTTTGAATATTCGAATCGTCAAATGTAGTCCCTGGGGCAAAAATCGTCCTTCAACAATATTTACAAACAATTAGTACTTAACTATATGAATTTAAACAATATGATTCAAATAAACTAACCTGTATGAGTGCTGTTCCACTAATAATTACCATAAAAACAACATTTGAGCAAACGCCTTTAAAGACATTTGACTCACCGTGTATTTTTCTAGTGTTGAACTCATTGAATAGCTGAAGAAAAACAAAGGTATTAAACACAAGTGTATAATGAACAGAAGTTAAAGTATGGCTACCGTCTTTAATATGGAATAGAGCAGGACCTAAATATTAATGGACTACCTCAATTGGAATGTGATTATACCTCTTCCAATTCAACAAAATTTCAAAAAGGACCTCTACAAAGTTCCCGTAACCCTTACAAAAAATCAATTTCATATACGTAATACCAATATGCTTGTACTGCTTGAATTAATAAATTGGAGGTTAAGGAAGTGAACATTGAAGTCAAAGTGGCGAACAACCATTGCGATGCTCCATTACTTAAACATGAAACAAAATATTTTATTTGCATTCATTTTCATTGTCTATACACAGAATGCCGACTTGGGAAATAAAATTACGTATGATTGGAATTCCAAGGTAAAGTCTCAATCAGAGAAATTTAAAGTATGATCTATTCAATCCTATCTGATACTTATGTAATAAAATAATTATACCGAACTACTGTAAGACAGATATAAACTGCCTATTTTCTCGAATAAAGAACAATATTTTATACTCTATATTTTGAACTAGAAAATTGAAAATGAGGCTTGCTTTCTCTGAAAACGCCTTTCCGTAACAAGTGTGTTTTCATTTAGGTATTCGAGGTCATATTTTCTGTAAAATGATTGTTGTAAATTAAAAGTGACGGTAATGATAGCAAGCCTAAATTTTCATAATTGTATATGAAATTTAATTTCCTAAAACGGCAATTTTCACATGCTTTGCGTTTAACATGTTGAACTAAAATGAAACGGTATTAAAATCAGAAGCACATTATTCTAAACAAAAACCGGATAGCAAATATACAAATAATATCCCCTCTATTCAACTTTAAGCATCTAGATCAGAATTGGAGGAGGCGACTATGGACATTTGCGCTGTCTATTGTAAGAATTAATTGTTTATATACGCATAATAAAAATTTAAAAGATTAAGATTACCGAAAAATAAAATCAGAAACAAAACGATCAACTGATAAATAGAATGGGCCAAAATATTTCTTAACATGATTTTTGATACCAGGGGTTTATCTCTTCCATATGGTTTTCTTGAAAGTAAATCTGGTGTGGGTGTTTCTGTTGCCAAAGCGAGAGAAGCAAATGAATCCATAATTAAATTTACCCAAAGCATCTGCACTGCACGGAGTGGGGATTTCTAAAAATTACAATTAGTTTGGATAGTATATACATAATTTAATAATAATTCAATGTGCATATAGAATGATATTGTACACACATTTAACTATATTCAATTCGAAAATATACACTAATTTTTGCAAAAATAAAATGTATTGCTCAAAAATATACCGAAAAAAACAATGCGCCAAGAAGAGTTAACAATACCGCCACTATATTTACTGTAAGTTGAAATTGAATAAATTTTGAAATATTGTCAAAGACATTTCGGCCCCACATTACAGCTTTTACAATGCTAACGAAGTTGTCATCAGTAATGATAATATCGCATGCTTCCTTGGCAACATCCGTTCCTGAGATACCCTAAGCATACAATATTTAATAATCGAAGACACATTCAATTGCAAAAAAATAAACTTCAACTCCGATTCTTACAATTTTGTCAATTGCTTTTGTTGATAATTAAATCTTAATAACATTCCTTGCAAACAAATTAGTATCGAATTAGCTCGAGAACGATATTAACATGCGAGGATTTGTCTATTTGCAGTACTCCAAATGCTTCGTTTCACAGACCATTTTTTGCTTAGATCTAACTCAGAATCTTGGATTTAGGAAGAGGAAATACCTACTTTAAAAAATTATAAATTCCGAAATCTAAAAGGGCAAACAATACCGCGCATTAACCAACCCGTTTGGGAACTAGGGAGATAAGAATATTTGCAGCATATAATGGCGTAAGTGCTAGTGCCATCAAATAGGTGAAAATTATAACATCATTACTTACTACTATACGAATAGTTTTTTCAAATTCTATTGTATTTGCAAAAAAAATGTAAAAAATATTTAAGATTAATCAAAATTTTATCAAGATAGATATTCTTGATAGTCAAATTATAGAAAAAACAGTTGGAATTAAAGCTTGAACAACTTGCCATTAATAAAAGGTATCGCATTTGAAAATCTGTTGTCTGTAACTTCATTATCGTAACAATACTACATTGCTTAATATATAACAATGTGATCCAACAATTGGATTTGGTAGTAGGGCTCGCTTAGATTAATACAGGGTGGGGCGAATTGATGCGACCGCAAGTAAAATGCGGATTAATTGAAAAAAATTAAAGTAATCAACATTAAGTACTCTGTTTATGTCTAACTGTTATACATACTACGCAGATATATTAAATACATAACTATATCAAATGCAGTTAGAAAGTATTCTACTGGTGCATCATTTTGAATCTAAACCTTTTTCTGTAGTCTGCAAGCTCCCAAAATGGGAACAAAAGTCAATATTGAAAGCGTATTTCAATTTTCACGACTTAATCCTCAAAAATTACTCACTATTGCAATCTATTGATAAATTACCAACAAATAAATGGCTGGCGCAAAAAACTTAACCTGTTACAATGTGCCAATTTGTATGCGAGCAACCTAATATTTTTATGGATTTTTCAAAATTTGTCACATCCAACGTTCGGCATAATTTTGTACATTGTCTTTAGTGTAATTTACTATTAATACGTCACTGTCCTCATTTCACAGGCAAAGTTTTTCATCATAACTTAATGCAACCTGAATTTTCGCTCATTTTCGCAGACTGGTATGGCATTATTGTTTGTTGCCTCAAAATAATGCAGACAATTTGAAAATTGTAAATTACAACATTTTTTTTTGCGCCAGCTATTCAATTGTGTAAACTCCTAATAGGAATAACAAGCTATTTTTTGAACATCAATTTCATATTTTACTATTAATTGCCATTATTATAGTTTTTTAATGGACATACAATCAATGTACTAAACAATAACACATAATTTATATTAGTTAGTAAAGTTACCATGGCGAATCCAACATCGGCTTTCTTGAGAGCAGGTGCATCATTTGTGCCATCACCAGTAACTGCTACGACCTCTCGATTTGAAGACAATTTGCTGTTTATGATGCCCTTTACTAATACGTACTTATCAGTGGGCGATGATCGAGCCAGCACACGTAGACGCGGCCATACATGATCTAATTTTTCTTGCACAACCTAAACCGCATTCCGTAGAGCAAAAAACCCACTTAAATTCACCTCTCCACTTTGATTGCGAATCATGTTATTAAAGTCTTTACTCTCAAGTGCTAAGTAGTTGAAACCTTTCTTTATTATACCACACTTTTCGGCAATTGCAGATGCTGTTATTAGATTGTCACCAGTAACCATCCGAATTGTAATGCCAGCCGTTTGACATTTCGCAATTGATTCAGGAACCTAAGCATACATTATTGATGAAATGAAGAAAATTTAAAATCTAAGAAATTACATCTCAATAAAAAAACTCTATTTTTGATATGATGCCAATAACATTCTACAGATTTTACAACCTTAATAAAGAGCAATCCACAAAAAGTCATTTATTTGTTATTAAGTGGGATGCAATTTCTACATAAAATGATTGTGCACAATATTTAGGCAAACCTCATCTCGAACTGGATCTTCTATGCCGAAAATTGCTAAGCAAATAAAGTTTTCATTGACGTTATCTTCATCACTAAGATCAAAGTTAGCAGGAACATCTCTGTAGGCCACACAAATAGTTCGCAAAGCAGCTTCAGCCATTGATTGTATGACTGAAGAATTGATTTCATTAAACGGTCGCACAGGAACTATGTCACACTGGTTGTTTAAAATTCTAGTGCACCTAAAATCTAGGTAAATTTAAAATGAGAAGTATAAAGTATTTGACGCTTGACGAACTTGGTGAATCATACAAATTTTTGGTATAAAGAATAAATGTGAGCATAAATAGTAAAATATTGAGTACCAATTTGTCATTGCTATCTTAAATGCATAAATCTACTTTGGTATGCTTTCTCAACTGATACATATGATCCCATTAAGAAACCAGAACTAAGCCTATATCTATTACTAGACTTAAAATAACAGCAATTGAACACATTGAATGTGGTGATTTTATAGGTGAAATCCTTTATATGCAATCCTTGCAATATTGCATTATCCTACAAATAAATGAGGTCATATTAGGTATAAAATCATGTGCCAAAATACCACCAACATGGTTTATCGCAGATTTTAGAGACCTATAAACACATTTTTTGACAATTTTCATAATCAATTATTATCGATAGTCAAATTTTTATAATTTGATGACAAAGTCAAAAGCAAATAATACCTTTGAAGAACATTTTCCGAAGCACCTTTTGTAAATATCCGTAAGGATCCATTTGGCAATTCAATAACTGTTGACATTGATTTCCTGACAGAGTTAAAAGAGAAAACTTTCACAAAGTCATCTTCAGGATATTTGCAACGAACTTCATCGTATTGGATACCGCAGGTTAAAACAAACTCAAGCAGTGCACAATCCGTTTTATTTCCCAGCATTACAGGCAAATTTCCTTTAACGGGTTTCTAAATGAACATTTAAAAAATATATTTTTACAGATTTACTTTACGTATTCTCCTTGAATCAGATTTAGAAAAGATTAGCTAAGCAGAAGGTTAAAAAAATTGCTTAACCTACCAGAACTTGCGAAGTGTAGGCTGTATTGACAGATATTGCAACCGAAAGTATATTTAAAAATTCAGAGTTGGGTTGATAACAGCTGATGTCTCGATAAATATAATCATGAACATATATTTGTGTAACACTCATTCTGTTTTTGGTTAAAGTTCCGGTTTTATCAGAACAAATAGTCGATGTTCTTCCCATTGTTTCGCAAGCGTTCAAGTGGCGTACCAAGTTGTTGTCCAGCAACATTTTCTAAATAAACTATAAATCTTTTTACAAGGTCAATTGAATACTAGCAGCTTCTGAGCTTCTGCTGACAAGTTCAGTAGCTAGAGTAACACTATACACATTTAATAATAGTACGAATAACATTGCGCACGTTTAAATAGGTAGTATTTCAAAAGTAAGAAAATGCTTTGCGTACACATAATAGCATTTTTAAAAAATACAAAAAAAATCTGCCGACTTAGAGGCGAGTTTAATTTTAGACTTTGGGAGTACTCTATAACACTGATAATTATCAGTGATTATAATCAAGGGCGCCGCGAGAAACTTCTTAAAGGAGGGTGAAAAAATTTTTTGCGCGTGTGATATTTTAGAAACCTGTTTTTGTTGACAAAATATATTTCTTTTTGAGGAAATTTTATCATTAAATTGTAAGAGAACAAAGAGATCAGATCTTATTTTCCAGCATTTGATTATCCGAAGTAATGTGCTAGAATCGCATTAAACTCCCCTTCCATGTGTAAAAATATAAGAATATCAGCCTATGTTTTGATATTTGAATGGAAACAATAAGCCTTCATGTTGGCATAATCCGTCAAAGCTTTCAACATCAATGTCGTCAAATTTATCTTGCTGATCTATGTTGTGATGTCTTCATTGTCATTGGAAACGACACTTCCATATTCAACTGAGTCTTTTGAATAGCGAAAATACTTAATCAAATAAGGCGAAACAGTTCGAAAGCAATGCACTCCTCTAATGCCAGATAAGGATAACGTTACTTTACACAATGTATCAATGTTTTCTATTTCGTCTGATATCTATTGTCTTCCTACGAATATTGTCATCATGTTAGACACGCTTTTTTCACCGCATTAGCAAAATTAACTGAGTTATTAAATGACATTCGGGTTATGTCAGTTTGAAATTTTCAACAATTTCCTTACTAAAAATATAAACTGCATCTTTATCATGATGCATATAGTCGGAAATGACAATGAAAGACTGATTCATAGTTAGTGGTGCTTCATCGCTAATATGCCTGAAGTAAATAATAGCAGGATATATGGTCGATGAATTGGTAGTACAGTAGGCTGACTGAACTTCATCTTGTACAAGACTGAAATCTTCAATCATCAGTATTGTGTCTTGTGGCAGCCCATCTTTTAGATTGTTAAGATATGTTTTCTGCTGCAATTTTGAATAATCATGTGGAAGAAATATAAACATCATAACCTTTAATTGGTCAATTATTTCGGAGAAATATTTTTTCAAATTGTATACGTTGCAGGTTTCCATCAACCGTCTTCCACTGGTAGAATTTTAGTTCCGATCCGCTGTCTCCTAATTCATATAGGCTGTTTAAAAAAGACCTGCTTTTACAGTCTCCGCACCGCATTCCCCGTTCATACAGTCCTCATTTTCAGGAGAACATACGAGTTTTCTTATTAACTCACTTTCTGTTTTAGGTAAGAGTGGTTTGTTTTGACTATCATGTCAACACAAACGTAGTATATACATAGACATGTATTAGCAGGAACTTTATCTCTTAAAAACACGTTTTGTGGCCTTAAAGCACGGAATGTTGAAAAACCAATCTTTTCAGAATTTTCTTTTTTATATTCTTGGTATGCTTCACATAAGGTAAGGTTCATGTAGCGTTTCTGAATTTTGGTTTTTCCACCCTCGTTACCAATAATAACATAATCACGTATAGCACGCGCTTCTTGAGAAATGCCACTCATGAAGTAATAGTTAGGTATCTTTTCTTTTAGATCGAAAGATATAGCGGAAATTGAAGTAGAAGTATTATAATTGCCAGACGATTTGATGACATTGTATTTGTCTGCCAATTTCTTGACAACTTGTAATCGTTTTCCAGGACTCCATGGTAAATTCCTCTCAGCACGTTTCTTTGCTGTTGATAACGAACATGAAGACATTTTACTAGTAGCTGAAGTCGGTGTGTGTGTGTATGCTTGATTGTAATTTCAACCCTTTTCGATATTCGTGTTTCCCCAATCGCTCTTTTTCTCTCTTTTATTCTTTTCTTCAGGTGACATTTTGCTTTTCTCCTTTTCTGCTTTCCGACTAGATTCTTTTTCTTTTGTACGATGGTAATCGTACTGGCTACGCTCTTTAAGTCGCTTCCGATAATTGGCGATTCGCTGAGCCCCTGATTGTGGCATAACTAAAGTTTTAAGAAATTTTACAGGTGAGACAAAAACTGAAGACGTTACAGATGTGAGATAATTAACACAGTTGAAACGCATAAAGATTTAGAATTAAATGAAAGACGTAAGCACCTACAACAACCCAATATTGACCTCTAGATAAAACAATGAATAAGAAAACAATTTGAGAAGCAACTAAAAAATACTACTACTTTATCTAGTTTTTTGTTACAAATGGGACATTCCAAATTGCATTAATGATGACGTCATTCTAGTTTTAGATGAGACTCAAGAACGAATTAAAGTACTGCATTTCTTTAGACAAAAAAATATCGCCTCTACAACAACAAAAAACGGTTTGAAAATGGTTAAACCGTGAGCAAAAATATAGGGCTAACTTCTTTGTACTTTCCAACCATGTTTTTGATCTTCTAGCAGGTCAACAAAAGCAAGGCCGTCATATTAAAGTAAAGATATTTATGCTAAGCTAAATTCTGATGTATCAAGAGCAAGTTGTAAATATTCAAAATTAGGTTATAAAACTCGATAATTTTGACATTATTGTTTCCAGAAAATGTCAACAATTGCGTGGAAATAGCTTGCAGCAATAGAATCTTGGAGAAAACCAATTTGAAAATCTTGTTAAGGGGAAATTATTTCTCAACTTAGTCAGAGAAAAACTTAATTAGTAAATTCTTTGTCCTTAGAATTAAAAGGTATAATTTGTTCATTTATAAAAAGGACCTCCCACATCCGGCTTATTCTATGCGGGGTACCAGTAAAATCAGCCCGCAAGCAGGATTAAAAAGAATGCGGAATTTGAATTAAGTACTTTTTAGTATAAAACTGTTTTACGCCAAGGATTGCGTATACATAGCAAAATTCTGTATTATAACAACTAATCGATCGTTTAATTACCAATGAAATTAATGATGTGTAAAAACAACAACAAATAACTAGTTTATGAAAAATTTCAAAAATTGTTTTTGATAACTAGTTTATGAAAAATTTCAAAAATTGTTTTTGAAACTAAACTATAATATAGAATTAGTTTAATTTTTACTATGGAAGACTTCACACACATATTTTATTATTACAAATTTAGACACTGGCACTTCTTTAGACACCGAAATTCAATGTTTCAAGTAAATTAAAATAGATAAATAACATTGTGAAGCCTTTAACCACTTTAAATTACTGATAAAAATTGATACCTTCACGGAATAAGCTAAAGATATTGTAACTGCTAAGGGCAGCCCTTCAGGAACAGCTACGACAACAACTGTAATGGCAATCATAATAAATCCGATAATTGGATTGATCCAAGAGTAACTTGGTTTATTCCCTAAGACTAATTCTCCAATAACAAATCTAGTAGTTAGCACCACGAAGGTAAGAAGAGCCATAAAACTGCCTAAAAAGGAGATTGTTGTGAAAGCATTCAAAACGAATACCTAATTTTCCAATCAAAATCGTAAGTTTTCCTAGTTTTTGTTGGAGAATAGCTTGATCAGATTCTAGTTCCAATGCTTCACTATCTTTAGCTTCAGCTTCTAAAGTAAGCTAATGTAAAAAAATAGGATGCTCGCTGCAGAAAGTAAACTTCAATAAATAACCTTCAGCTTTACTTGGTTCTGTTTTAGTTGCTCCGAGAAGAGAAATTATTACCCCAGTTTGTGAATTCACTCCAACAGCAGTAATTACGCATCGCCCACTACCTTCCATTACATAGGTACCTAATAACATGTATAAAAAGTTGTGAAAAATGTTCTAAAAGTAGTTTTGAGTATGCGCACCTGCCAGAAGAATCGGATTGCTTGCATTTTTTAAAATCAAGTCTGATTCTCCAGTCATAGAGCTTTCATCAATCCTCAGCTCATGGCTTGAGATCACAATTGCATCTGCTGGAATACTATCTCCTAAATTGTGAATAACGTGTAAAATTAATTCATAAAGTTAGCTTAAGGATGTCACTGCTAGATTCGAAGCAATAATTTATGCCGGCGCATTGCAAATAAGCAATGCAACAAAAAATCCAATAAATTAGGCATTATGTGTTGGCATTACACTGTAAACTTCATTTACTTCAGTAAATTTTGAGAAATCTATAAAATAAAATCGCACTTGTTTCATTGAAAAGTTGAACATGCACATTCACAAATTCGAGAATTGCAAATTTTGAATTTGATATAAATGCCTGTTAAATTATTGGAGACAGCACACATTTTATGTCTCCCTTTCAAATTTGTATTGCACAAAATTAAAGCCTAGTACAAAATTAATAACTGTACACGACTTTATACTAATTTTTTTAATGTTTTCTCAAAGAGATTTTTAGTTAAGCCATGAAAATATGTCTTTTCAACCTAAGCCTACACATTGATGGCATATTCATTTTTGAATAGACAATACATAACAGTCAACATGTTGTTGCGAAGTTAAGTCCTACATCGTGCTTGATATTGAAAATATTACCATATTTTAGCACAACAATATCACCAACAACCAGATCTTGAACAATGACTTTTACAATGTTGCCATTCCTATAGACATCGATTGTGTGATCCTTTGAGATTTGATCTTGCAATGCGCGAAACTTCTTTTCTTTTTGATAATCGTTGCCAGCAGTGACAATCACAACAATAACCACGGCAATAAGGATCGCTAAGCATTCCACCATTTCGCTCATCAAGTTCGATCCACCTTCTCCTAAAACGAAAGATTTTCATACAATCAAAAAATTAGGAATTCAATTGGAAAATGCTTGAGCTACATTAGGAAGGTTTCCACACCCGAAGGTTTATAAACGTTCGGTGTAATTATTTTAAAGTGAAGGAAACAGTAGTTGTATTCGTAGAATCAAATATAGCGTAGATATTTCAGTTAACAGAAGAACAACGACGAAAAATTATTTCAATGTTGATCTACAGGGTGTCCCATAAAGATTTACCCATAAATATTTTGAATTTCTAAAATTTATTTGCATATTGGAAAGTAAAATATTGTACATGTGTTTATATATATTTGAAAATATATTTACAATGACTAAAGTTCAAAATTGCCACCTTTAACATTCAACATTACTTGTATACGCCTTGGAACTGACTGGCACGAACTTCAAACTACTTCCTCATTTAAAGCAGCACACGAAGTTCTTAGTGCATGTTTCAGAACTTCAATATTTTCACAAGATTTCGCTGGGACATCTTGAGTGAAGACATAATTGACGCCAAATCGTTCAGTCACCCAGGATAGCACTTCAGCACTTAACATTTCTATGTAAACGGCGGTGTTTACTTTTACTTCCTCTGGGATAATAACCAAAGGGGATTTCACCCCATGAGAAGCAACTGCAGTGCATACCATACCTTCAGCTGGTTTGACATGATGGAAATGAGTGCAACTACCATCAAGCAAGTCTTTGGCAACACGGGCATAAAGTCTGTCATTATGAAAGCTAAAGACAGCCTCCAATATAAACATTTTTTCATCCGAACAAATATTTTAAATATTTTATGGAACACTTTTTAACATTGGAAGACATATTACGTTTTTTAGAATTTACAATAAATATTTAGGCAAAAAACATTTTAAAAGGTGCAATTTGAATATTAAGCAATAAACATCGAAGTGATTAAAACCACTTCGATATTGTTCATAGTTCCGAACGGACTTTATTAGATGCTGTTCGTTCCTGTAAGTTCATGAGCAGTTATTGGCGACACCAGGGCTCCAAATGCCAATATAATACTTTTATTCTCCAAAAAAGGATTTTCATTAGCAAGTTTAAACTAATTTGGAACTTGGAGCCTTTTGGCGCTCCACCATATCAAAATAACAAAGTAATTATGTCAATATAGAAAAAATTGAAGACCAAGATTAGAAAAAATATCTATAATAAACAATCTTAGACAAATTTGGAGGCTCAATAGTTATGTAGGTACAAAATATTTAGTACAAAGTAACTAGTATAGTATAGACCAAAACGGTTACAGTGACACCACTTTGAGGAACGCAAGCATACTCTCTGTATGCCCGTCGCCCCCACACTATAAAAATTAAAAACTATTCTATTATTGACGATAAATAAAATACATTAGACTGTGATAAAATTGGAATAATTCAATATTATACAAAAAAACAATGTGACTCATAGAAATTATAGAGCCTTTGAAGTATCTGGCCAGATAAAAATCCATCCAGCTCTAATCTTGGCTCTTCAAAATTTTACGTTTCTGCTGCGTGCAATACAATGTGTTACTAATAGAAATATTGGTACACATTGAGATATATTTTAAATAATGAATCTTTTGGTCTTTGAATTAAAACGAAATTCACGAAATGCATGTATTTACACGAAAAATTTTAATAAATTAATGCAAAGCACTCAACAATTCAGTGGCAACTGCCAAAACCTTGCATAAAATATTAAAATAACGTTATACAGTCAAATTCTAAGTATAACCTTTTTTACTCAATGTTGAAATTTGAAATGCATTTACAATCTTTAAAATGCAATCAGAATTTGGACATGTACAAATTTATCTATTTAAATTTACTTTATACGTTATATAATAAACAATATTCAAAAAGCCTACCATGAAGATTAAAGTCTAAAAATAATTCAATAATTATTTGCGTAACTACTAACTACAAAATGTATTACAAAAGGTATTTCATTTTCTGTGAATACAATACAAACATTTTAATTCCTATTCAAAATGAAATCATGGTAGTTTTCAAGTAATATATGGACCATTCAAAATGCGAAAAATTAATACAATTTCGAAATTGGTGTATGTGTTGAAAAAATTGCCTAGAATGTTTTCAATCACTAAGCGTTCTTTCAATAAAAATGCATAAAATGGCATTACTTTGAAACTATCTTAGTATTTGTAACTGAACAATTCATGTGTAGCTTTAAGCAATTATTGATAACTATATCACCTACGTTCAGTAATCAGTGAAACAACAAATTGAAATAAGGCGGCTAAGAGCAATGCTATTAAGGTAATATCCTGCAGAGCAATCCACATTAACTGAAGAAAAGACTGTGAAACTTTGCATGGTATTATATTGCTTCCAAACGATTTCCTACGAGCTTCAATTTCATAATGAGTCCCGTCGAGTCCTAAAGTAGAAGTCAATTAAAATATTTAACAAACAAATTTCTATTTTTAGAATAATATATTGCATGTCTGCTGATGGTTAGCAACCGCATCCTTACAGCCCACACCAGATCTACAATTATCACATTGATAATGCACATGATGTAAATTTTATGTTAGAGTTGTACAGTTCTTAATCACGTGTTTGGGTAAGCGTATTGATAGTTAATTATTCTCTTCGACTGGAATACAGTTAACCTTAAATGTTTGATTAACTTTGTGTCATTTAAATTTGAAAAGGGGTACTATGGTCCAAACACAGATTTAAATAATTTGTAAAATCAATATTGGAAAAATAAATTAAAATTTGGCCCAATTACTGAGCAATCCTAAATAACTCTTTGTCGCAACCCAAC
Source organism: Hofstenia miamia (assembly GCA_900660155.1). Classification (NCBI taxonomy): domain Eukaryota; kingdom Metazoa; phylum Xenacoelomorpha; order Acoela; family Hofsteniidae; genus Hofstenia; species Hofstenia miamia. The sequence continues at coordinate 241,034 of CABFPE010000138.1, read as the reverse complement.
TAGATTTCTAAAATTTATATACACATAGATTAAATTTACACATTCATTGTGTATAACATATTCAAAATAAATTTTAATAAAAAAATTGACAACAAACCTTTGTTGGGATCAACTCTAAGAAGCCCACACAAATGCTTAATACCTCCAAGCTTTTCGTTAAGGTGATTATTAAAGTCTTCGCCTTTGGAAGACATTAGTTTTTTCAACTCAGCACACGTAACTCCAAATGATATAGTCGACATGATGGCTAATTATGAACTAATTAGGACACACTATTAGTAAAAAAACGCTTAAGAATGAGTTGTTATTTTTATATTAAATATGTGGAGAAGCTGAGATCTTCTTAAAAATTACTAAGTTACTGGATTGGAGTAAATTATAAAGACAACAAAAGGCAAACCATTTTTGTGAAAAAAATGAAATGCATAGTCCCCAACGACATTTATTCTCAGATGAAAAAAAGACATTACACAGTTTTAGAAAAATAAATATTTTTAAGAATAGAATGTGATATTCGGGCAGAAAGCTTAGATTGTTTGATCAAAAAGTTGCTGATGTTAACCACAACTTGATTTCAGAAAGATCTAAGACGTTAACTAAAGAATGACCGTTTACCATATCAGAAAGCAACTGGTGTTAATCGTTAATTGGTCGGAAATACGTTAAATCTATATTTCTGTTCGAAGCGGGTTTGGGGCCTTGCTAGACTCATATTGTCAATCTCTAGTGTGCACGAACTTGAAAATAAAAAGTATGTACATAATTGCATTAAATTTCGTAGTAAATTTTCTATATCGCAATACTGACCTCTATAAATACCATAAATATCAACATCGTTCAAAGGATTGACAAACAACCATTGAAAGGCTTATTTTGTATGATGTGTGTGTTATGACATAACTGAATCTTAATGATATTATAATGAATATAGACCAGAATTGAAAACGGGTTGAAAAACTTGGTCACGAACCGACCCATACAGAATTATCTACATCCTAGCTCTATAAAATTATCAACTCGACGAAGTACTGAATTAAAAATGCAAATAATGAATTTTCACTAATTCTTCCATTGATTTTCAGAAAGTGAGTTTTTCAAAAATTTCGACTTATAACCTATATCTTGGTTTTGTAATGGTGAAGTGTCCAAAACTGTTATGACGCTCACTTTTGTATGAGGATGGTCTAATAACAAATATTTTTCGTTCTATTACAACAAGTTCTAGGTAAAAATATACTCTATGCATTTTCAATTAGTTATTGCAAAGCCCTGACTATTGCCCTATGTCTCTTCAGTATAAAATAGCATAATCTTGGTTGTTCACAACTCGCAGCTGTATATCAATTTTCAATATTACAGACCCGTCCAAAAGAAAGTAATAATTTTGAACATTTCCGTTAAGTTAAATATTCTGTAAATTTTGAGACATTTTTTTACCTGTTTCGTTTATTAAGTTTCTGCTTCAAGATCAACTTATCGTTGGTAGTAACATTTATTGTTAATTCATTTAACTCTCATGGCTATTCAATGCCATTAAAAACTAATAAATCAGCAACATTGCAAAATGATAACGAAAATAGCAGTTCGCTATGGTATGTCTCTAATACTTTCATTAATATTTTGTGTTTCCACATTTTCTCGCTACAACTTCCTTGACTCTATTTGGAATGGAATCGTACAGAGTGGCGATATAATCATTTGGCATGGCATTCCATTCTTGCAGCACGGTATTCCACAAGTCATCCAAGTTGGATATTTTATGTTTTGAGACACCGTCCTTCACCTTCGACCACATATTTTCAATCACAGTGAGATCAGGGCTCTGAGCTGGAAAGTCCTTTAGCATGCGAATCTGTTTTTCTTGAAAATAACTCATGGTGGATTTCAAAGTGTGAGCTCCTGCACCATTTTGTTGTAGAAAAAAGCGAGACGAATAAATCATAGGCAAGGCAGTGTCTAAAATTCGTTTGTACTCTTCTGAATCAACATTCTTAGCAGCCCTGAATAGACATCTTTCTCCATCGCCTCTGATAGCGCCCCACACCATTATACTCTTTGGAAATTTCAGTGTTTCCTGAAGATACCTTGGGTGGTTAGCCATTCCTCTAGGACATCGAACATATTTTCGGGGTTTAGACACTATCTGGAAATTACACTCATCTGTATATATGATTTTTTTCCAATCCTGGACATTCCAATCTTTTCTATACTTGCACCATGCTAATCTCTTGACTCTATTGTTCTTACTAAGTGATGGTTTTTTGGTTGCTACCCTCCCAAACAGATTATTGTGCTGCAAAACTCGTTTAACAGTGCTTAGAGATACATTTCGTTGCAAATTACTTTCTTCCCTGACCATACGCAATGTGAGCATTGGATTTCTCTTTGATATTTAACAAGATGATGCTTACTGCGTTCACTTAGCTTTGTAGGACGACCTGATTTGGATTTATCAATAATAGAGCAACTAGTTTTATACTTCTTCAGAATCTTACAAACGGCAGATTGAGATACTCCAAGAGTCACAGCAATATTCTGCTGAGAGGAGCCAGAAGTACTAAGATCAATCACATTTTGACGTTTGAATAATGAAATTCGAGGCATATTAAAGCTGTTGCAGCTGTGAAGAGATACTGAGATTATGCGATACTAAGGCACTGATAAACGCTGTCAACTTGAATGATTTAAAATTATTACTTTCTTTTGAGCCAATGAAAATCGATTACGCACTTCTTAATTTATTCAATTGGAGTGCTATACAAGATATTGAAGTAAACTAATATATGAAAATATAGGTTGACCTTCAACAAGTAATTGTGCACAAAAACTCGTTTAACAGTGCTTAGAGATACATTTCGTTGCAAATTACTTTCTTCCCTGACCATACGCAATGTGAGCATTGGATTTCTCTTTGATATTTAACAAGATGATGCTTACTGCGTTCACTTAGCTTTGTAGGACGACCTGATTTGGATTTATCAATAATAGAGCAACTAGTTTTATACTTCTTCAGAATCTTACAAACGGCAGATTGAGATACTCCAAGAGTCACAGCAATATTCTGCTGAGAGGAGCCAGAAGTACTAAGATCAATCACATTTTGACGTTTGAATAATGAAATTCGAGGCATATTAAAGCTGTTGCAGCTGTGAAGAGATACTGAGATTATGCGATACTAAGGCACTGATAAACGCTGTCAACTTGAATGATTTAAAATTATTACTTTCTTTTGAGCCAATGAAAATCGATTACGCACTTCTTAATTTATTCAATTGGAGTGCTATACAAGATATTGAAGTAAACTAATATATGAAAATATAGGTTGACCTTCAACAAGTAATTGTGCACAATAAACATGTAAGAATATATATTTGTATAGTCTGATAATACGCCATATAAAAAGTATCTGAAATTATTACTTTCTTTTAGACGGGTGTGTATTTAAATTAATAAAGTTTAAGTTTTTGGCTAAAATAAGTATAATCGATAAATATTATTTAAGGTGACCCGAACAGACCCAACCAAAACTTCAACATATGCGACCCGACCCATTTTTACTTAGCTCTAAGCAGTGAACTAAATTTACCCGCTATCAGATTGACTCAACCCACTTACAACTAACATATCTACCATTTCTGTACTAAAATGGATTTGCAACAAATAGAATAAGTGATTGGCTTCACTCTGGGTTTAACAATGGCAGGATCTATTTCTCAGTTATGAAGGTGAAAAGATGCCATATCAACGGGAGATCTTTTAGATACATCGCCAAGAGTAAAACACGAGAAATGGTTTATGATTGCATAGTTTAATGAAAAATACACAAAATATTTTTTAAATTAAAAATAGCAATGCAAATAACCAAAGGGGCACTGTTAATCCAAATACTTGAATGACCATTTGAATAAGGCTGAATATAAATATATAATTTTCGGGTCTAGATAGTTTTCTTAAGCAAAACTGATCTTTTAGATTTATCTGACATTGAATTAACTTCCGTTTTCCCTTATTCAGGCTCTTAGTGAGTTTAAATTAAAGGAAGCACACCTCCATATTTTACATTTGATATTAATTTAAACTTAAACTTATTTTTTTTAAATGATCATCACTGATGTATATGTATATTGGTCGGTAATGGAATTATATTTTTAGAAATTTTAGAAATAATTTCAAGCGCTACAAAGTTTTTTAAATGAAACGAACACCCCAATAACGAATATGGTATCAAAAATTGAAAAAATTAAGTAGGTTAAAAGATAGCATATCACTTAAGAAATCAAAATAATATCGATATATTTTTTCAGAATATATATCTTCATAACCTAATGATTTAATTTTCTCATTATTAATTAAAACTGAAATTGGGAATCACGAAACATCATTGCAACAATAATTTGTTCATTAATTTTAATAGTAACCTACGAACAGAAATAAAATATACGAAAATATGTAATGTTTTATGATTTGAACAATGTAGTAAATGTAGGAAAGTCAGTATTAGTATTGAAAGTTAGCTTACAAATTATGTACAGAAATACTAAACGTAATAAATATGATATCTAAAACATAAAATACATACCGATGTTTAAATCTAAGTAAAATCCACACACAATTTACATATCGATGGTGGGAAACAAATTTATCAAAGAGGATGTGTAAACGTAAACATTTCATATAAGCAAAATTTGTTAATTTAAACATAGTTAGCGAAGTCAAAAAGTTTAGCAACAATTGAATTACATTTGCAAGCATAAATTGAAACAACTTTTTTATCATTTACATTAATTCAAATTAAATACAACAAGAAATTTGTGATGTATATGAAACAAAAAATATGTATCAGGTAAGACAAAAATCAGCATATTACAATAAATAAGCAATTTGAACTGAATATGAAATCCATTACTACTAACAAAATCCTTATAATAATAATAATAATTAATGACTTTATTTAGCCGCTAAAGGCATACACAACAAGAATATAAAAACAAGTAAAGTTTTACGGCAGCGAGGACAGTCACAGGAGATGAAATAGGAGCAAATGGAAGAGTAGGCGAAGTCGGAGAAGGGCTCAGCAAAGAGGAAAGCCATCAAAGATTTCTTGAAGCTCGGTGGCGGGGAAAGAAATCAATCGCTGTTGGAGGGTTGCGAGTCAAGATGTAATTAGCAGCAGTACAAGCACGATTGAAAAACGAGTGAAGGGTGCGATGTTTCTTTGTACGACGAATGGAGAAGGTGACAACATCATCAGAGCGAGTGCAGCAGGAATTGGAGAACTTAATGAAATCAAAAGGATCAAGATCCAATTTGCGAGTCAGTAGTCGATTGAACAGAAGGAGATCACAGGCATGGAAGTAGAGTGACAGCGGGAGAGTGGAGAATTTCAGCAGAGCGTCTTTATAGTCCAAAGAGGAAATCCATTTGAAAGCGCGTTTCTGGAAACGTTCCATGGAGTGGAACAAAGCACGAGAAGGCCACCAACAAGGAGACGCGTAGAGAAGAATGGCGCGAGGAATGGACTTGAACAAAGAGAGTTTCACAGCGGACGAGGTATTAAAAGGAACATTACGGAAAAGGGCAAATAGCGAGGAATTAGCTTTGCGGAGACGCAAAGACACATGTCCAGTCCAATTTAAGTTTGCAGCAAGTTGAACTCCAAGATGAGTGTGATGAGGCGCAAAGTTCACAGGTAGAGGCAAATCAGAAGGGGGAGCCACAGAAAAGGAAATACCACATGTCTTGGTAGTGCTAAAATCGAGATGGTTGACAGAGGACCAAGTAGACAAGTGCTCAAGATCAGAAAATATGTTCGACGCAAAAGACCAACCAAAATCAAAAATCGCAGTGTCATCGACATACAACAGGCAAGACGAGTTTAGAACAGAATGAGGGAGGTCGTTAATGGCAACGAGGAAGAAAAGAACAGCAAACACTCTTATACTTGAAAGCAGTCTTATTAACAGGAACACTGTTTTAGCCCCTCAATCGATGATAATTATGGCATTATGGACTCAAATTAAAACTTGAAAGCAATTCTAAATTAACCCATTTTCCGTAATTCTCAAATTATCTATATCGGTGAAAAAGTTAGGTGTAATTTACAAAGGACGTCGAAGAGTACATTAGATTTATATTGAATTAAAAATTATTTGAAGCCATAGCTCTATGCAAAAATATATAGAAATGAAATCAAAATAAGTAATTCCGGTTTACAATGTTAGTAATCCAGCTGAAAAAATCGCAAATTTCTCTTATTGATGCATTACGATTAAAAATCAAATATATTTCTCTTCAGAATTGAATATTGCTTGAATTCTTTGAAATAACTATCTGTTATTTCATTATTGCATTTTTTACATATACCGGTACATCTAATCTTATGCAATGTTTATTCACTTCCTTGTGAAACCTTATTACCAATTATGCTTTGCTCAAGTTTACCGTCGTTTGAAAATGTTACAAACTACAAAACAAATCGATAAATAGAGACATGCATTTAGTATTTCAAAGTAGCAACTATAACTAAAGATATTACCCCAACCTGAACGGCGTAAAATTCTAAATGGTTATAGCACCTAACTCTTCATGCCAAGAATTTTCTGATACTTTGCATAATTGATAAATTATAAGATATTTTGACTCTTTGAAATCTAAGCATAATTTTACTGATGTAAAATATTTCAAATAGATATAACAAACTTTGGCTTAAAAATTTTGTAAATATTTTTTTAGATTATTTGTAAGTGTCAATTATAATTATCAACTTGTAAAATGCTTTCACAAATTCAATAAACTATTGTATGATTTCAATAAGCTTTGTTTTAATGGAAAATTATAGAAATTGATATTTTCCTGTTCGATTTTTGGCAAAGGCAATTGTTTAAATCAGAATAATAATAGTAGACAACCATTCTTGGCTTGCTGTAGTAGAATGAAGATGATAACTACATGTTGAAAGTGTTGTTTATCAATTCCTTGGCTGTTATTCCAGCAAAATGCAACTTAATTCTGAAGAGAAAAAGAAAATTAAATAATTTGAAATGCGAATGTCATTAAATAGCAAGTGATATAATTTACTAATGCAAGAATAAATCAGATGATTTTATCAAATATGATTCGATGCTATTTTATAAACCAGTACAGTAGTGCCTATTAAAATTCTCAATTAAAAATGACCTGGAAGAAACTCCATTAACTAATTTTAAAATATAATGGTCGTATTAATAAAGCAAATCCAATGAGTTTAAGTGTTTATACACAATATCAAATGATTCATAGATGCCATAAGATGAATTAAAGCCTTTTCAATTAGATTACAATTAAAATATCATTAAAAATGTTACTCGAAAACCAATTAAAGTGTGCATGCATTTTATTGTAAATTATTGTTTACCTAAAATTTATTTCCTTCTTTTCCCTTACACAATCCAAAAAGAGCTATTCGTACCTCCGCAAAATTCAATAACGCTAAACACGAGCTCAGTTCCTTCTGTAATGCTTTGTTGAATATTGGCCAAAAATAGTGAGGAATGTTTAAATTTGTGAATATCAAAGTACAAACAGACGATAATCCATTTCTGATTTTTAAAAGACCTTCGCGACAAGCAAATTAAGTAAGCAACATACTTTGATCAGTTGAACATCCACAGTCTTCCTAAGACACAGGTTAGTTTCATCGTTCCATATTACTTCAATGTGTGTACTAGATTGCCTTCTGTATCATTGAATAGAGATTGATGTGTGAACTCACCTAGAGTTCAATTCATTCCACATCCTAAACTTGAAAATTATATGAAAGCAAAATTATGTAAAATTTTAACCAATTTAATGGTCTTAATTTACCGAATCACCATCTTCAAAATCTATTCGCGATTATACAGAATTTAAAAAGTGTGAAAATTAACGAAAATATTAAATTGATAAATTGTTTTATCAGTTGGTGTTGAAAATTTTTGCATGAAAATTTCAGAATAGCAACATATTAAGATGCAAAGGACTATGTCCGTCACGTTAACCCAAATTATCCTAGGTTTATATTACAACATTTAAAATCTTCAAACAATTTAAAAGGGTTTTAGTTCACGGACTACTAAGGATATCAAAAATCTGAAAGCACAACAGGATAAAAGATTATACTTTAATTCGGACCCAGTCACCGTCCCATTCAAATAAAAAATTGTTGAGATAAGTTGGTGGTGGCATGAGATTTATACCACCTAATTATTTCAACATTGGGTGTTGAAAGAATTTTAAATTTTTTACAAAAGTCGGATTTTTCATTGAAAAAGAGTTAAGATTTTCACATACTCCAGGCACAGAACCAATTTTTAGTAGAAATTTTCACTATAACAGGGGAGCAAATTTATTCCACAAAAATTTTCAAAATTTTTAATAGATTTTGAGGAAATCATTGAAAACATTAACAAAACCGTTTTTTGAAATTGGGAATATTTTGACTAATTGAACTGGTAAATTTAATTGGATTCAGTTGCAGAATTATATAAAGGAGATTAAGAATAAGAACACTATATATTAAAAGCAATTATTGACAATCATTTATTTTCTGTTAGCTCAGTAAATGCGCATAACGTACATGTAAACTTCAAATATAAAATCAATTATTGAATAGGTAGGTTATCTACAATAATGTTAAGGATTGTCTAGGCAAAGAATTTATTTCAATAACTTGGACAAATTACTAAAAGAATGTTGCAAATAGAAAATCTGTGCCAGATTCCCCAATGGACACTACTTTTTACAAAAATTTTTTTCATGAAACCTGACGTACGTACAGAAGGAAACGTATTCTTGTTTGAATTTTTAGGGGAAATTTCATACATTATTACATAATCAATGATGTTTTATTGAAAAAGTGAGGACTAACTGCAACATTTCAGACAGTGCATGAAGTCCATGAAAAGATAAATAATTTTCTATGAAAATTCCGTTTTTTAATCATTACAATTTTTGTCGTAATTAATTTTCAACTATGACCTATGGGAGCAGTGTCCCCATGGGGGCTACAGCGCTACCGAAAAAAAGATTGAACATTTGCAAGTATTTGATGAGAATGTGACCATGATCAAACGTTTTAATACGTAAGTGAAAAAGGAGACATTTCACTATCCCTGGACGCTTTCAGGTTTTGCATATCTATTTGAGTTATTGGCGCTTAAAATATATTTGAAGAAATGATCAAATATTTTAAGAATTTCAGAAACTGCTTATGATTAATTACCCGGTATGTTCATTTTTTTTACAAATGCACTGCAATAATTCTCTTCCAAATAGAAATCTATAAAACTAACATTTGTGTATTTGACCAATCCATGCTAAACGTACGCTAGGTTATTGCGAAATGAAATGAATGAGTAATCGTGCTTACCTCACTTACATTCACCCTGCATTGGTCAAATACACAATTTTGCATTTCTTCGAGGAATGCAACATTGATATCAAGTGTTGGCAATCGCGTACATAAATTGCCACTGCCACTGTAGTTTGATAACAATGACTGGTATTATTATGTAGGCACTACCACTTACACTTAATTTAGGGTTAATTTCTCCCTAAACTTGAAACAGTGTCACATCTATGCCTAATCGCGCCATCCCCATTACTTAAACAAATTCATCATACTTGTCATTGTCATATTTATAAATTTCTAATTACATGTATAAGACTTACCACTACAAAAAATACAATACACTGGTAATAATCTTAAATTACCTTGCCATATACATAACAGGTCAAAATAAAGTTAGAAATCTGTTATGAAAAAATGGCATGAAATCGTTTTTTATGAGTGAAATCTCTTCCTGGTGGTCAGTTTCCTAATTTTTGGACAGTAAATTCTGAGAGTTGTAACACATTCATTTTGGGGCGGTTCTTTGTAAAATAAACCACTCACTCATTTCTTTAATTAACAGTCAAAACTCATTTCAGTAAATATTATAATGAATACCATTCACTGAATTTATACTTTCCTAGAACGCTTTAGTAAAAGTCGTTTAGATTGGCTAATAATGAAAGAAAAGCGTTTTGATAGGTAAAAAATCAATTCATTTCAAAACACATGTAAATCCAGAATAAGGATACACTGAGTGATTGAAAATCCTGAATATTCAGAATAAGCAGCGTACTAAAGAGGGGGACCAGGAATATCACCCCTAACAACAACAACAACAACAACAACAACAACAACAACAACAACAACAAAAATAATAATAATAATAATAATAATAATAATAATAATAAGCATAATAATAATAATAATAATGGCATATTATTCTACTAATTGTCATAAATAAACAAAAAATCAAAATAAAATAGGTAGAATACGGACTCTTCTAATAGCTAAGCTAAAAACGAGTGAGAGCCCAACTACATGCGCAGGGAAAATCATTAAAGAAACACTAGATTCGTCAGTTCGTCATTACCACCAATAAAGGTGTTTTGCAAATCATGTGCAATAACATTGATTTGATCGTTTCTGTATTTTCCTTCAGAAATATCAGCAGGAATCTTGCTATTTAATACTAAAAAATTTTTGTTTATGAAAGAATTGAAGAACTGATTATGATGTAAAGAACCAAGGGATTTCAGTAAAAACTTAATCAATTCATATACATGTAATTCATAAACAGTCATAATTTGAGATTGTAGGAACTTTTCCTTTACAGCATTTGAGAATCTCATGCAATACACTGCCCTGATTATTCTCTTCTGTATTTTGTGAATTGGTTTTAATGCATTTTTAGAAACTGAACCATAGACAAGAATACCATATTGAATTATTGGCTTGATATAAGATTTATAAAACAAAATTAGGTAGTTCTTGTTAAAATAATGTCGTATTTTAAACATAAGTCCACACAACTTTGATATATTTCTAACAACTATATCAATGCGATTGTCAAATTTTAACCTATTGTCGAGCACAATACCAAGGTATTTGCCTTCGTTTTTAAAAAGAATATCGTCTCTATTGATATAACAATTACTGTATGAATGTCCAAAATTAATTCCAATGGCTTTGGAAATATTTAGACTCAGTGAATTATTGGTTAACCACAGCTAATGGATGTAAAATCTTCATTTATTTTCAATAACGGGTTTTCATTATCTTAGTTCAACAGACTTGTATCATCGGCAAATAAAGCGATGTCGACAAAGTGGCAACAGTTCGGCAAATCATTGATGTACATGAGAAATAACAATGGGCTTAAAGTGGAACACCGCAATTAATCTCGCTAATTGAAGATCTTAAATTTCCGTGCACTACATACTGTGTCCTACCTGTTAAATAGCCTTTTAGAATATGTAACGTATTCCCTCGAATTCCATATCTCTCTACCTTAATCAAAAATGTATTACGAGAAACAGTGTCAAACGCCTTTCTTAAATCCAAAAGCATTAGAAAAGCTTTCATCTTAGTGTCAGCTGATACATGAAGTTTTTCAACTAAAAGCGCTATAGCATCATCTGTACTTCGATGACTACGGAATCAAAACTGAGATTTATAAAACACATCGAAATGGTTGAATTAAGACATGATTATATTAAAAATAATACGTTCAAGAATTTTACTAATCGAATTTAGCATTGAGATAGGTCTGAAATTGTTTAAATCTTCTTTATTGCCACCCTTATGTAGAGCAATCACATTGGCTTCTATAAATGACGTTGGAAATAAACCTAAATAAATGCACTTGTTCAAAAAACTTGGATAAAAAGGGTACTAGTATCGATTCAAATTTTTTAATAACAAAACTGCTTATACCATCAGGACCTGTTGAATTTTTACATTGTAACTTATTATTAATTTTACGTACTTCATTAGCATTTGTGTACTTAAAGTAAGGTGGGTGCTATACTAACGATTTTTGTACAAAACCTTTGTCCCAATGTTTGTTTAAACAAAAATCCGCAGTGTAGCTTACCACTTCAAACCATATTTTGAAAATAATTTTGTCAGCGGTTTGTTTTCTCGGATTTTTCAGAACTACTTGAAGACGTCAATCAAATATTGTTATCATATTATGCTTTACTTCAAGAGAAATAGCCGCATAGACCGCTAAATACAGTTACATTTTTAACTAATAATAATTGAGATATTTCTACAAGTGAATGTATGAATACAACATTATTTCTACCCATAATATTGTGTGATTAATTATTATTGTAGTCGAATGTCCGTATTGTGACTCACAATTTGGGTGGGTACAAGCTAATTACAATAGATTTACAAAAGTTAAATTTTTATTGAATCATTAAGAATAAGAGCTAAAACTTTAAGATAACTATAGCCATTATTTTAAGCGTGATTAAATTCGGCCGTAACTTATAAATCTCTTAAATTAATTAAATATTTTTATCTACTAAATAAAGATTTTGGATTACAATACTGATGTAGTTAATAGCTATATTGTAGAATCACTGGGTTGAACTTTGCCAGAGGACTTAGTGTGGTACAAACAGAGGTGTCCCACAAGGCAGTGTCTTAGGCCCTGTACTTTTCAATTTATACATCAATGACATTAACAATTGCCTAACAGACAGGGAACTGATTCAGTATGCCAATGACATCTGTATAATAAACAGACACATAAATACTGATGTAGTTAATAGCTATATTGTAGAATCACTGGGTTGAACTTTGCCAGAGGACTTAGTGTCAAGCAGAAGGTCGCTGAGGTGAACATATACTAGATCAACAGTGATTCTAGTGAACAAAAGAAAACGGTTAAACTATTTCTCTATTTACAGATGCTTGGGTGTCTTATATACAATATGTACAAACATGAAACAACTAGTCCCTAGTCAACACGAAAAGCGCGTGAGCTGGCAGATAAATAACAACAACTACTGACTGATGTTACAGTATACTGACTTTGGAATTTTAATTTTTGCAAAATGTTATAAATTTCATTATGTGCATGAAAAATATCATTTTGAAATAGAAATACAAAATATTGAGTCAGTCCTTAAGTTTTAAATGAGATTTTCAATGTAATGTCCTGCTATTAGGTACTCATTGATGAAACCCAACTTAATTTACATTGGCTGTGTATATTCCAATATTGCTTATTGTAAATTTATAAATCATTTTTTTCTATACTTTGGTTTACTCTACTTTATTGCCTTCTGTGGCAAACTAAGTAAAACCAATTAAATTGATTATATTTTATTTACGGCAGTGTACGACTAAGGTCAAACCGATAAAGCGAATAGTAATTCCATGCGCCAATAACTGTAGTTGCCAAGTATATAGAAAGCCGAAAATATCGCGCGCCTTATGTAATTAGTTTCGTTGATTGCGCACACTTGATTGCAAAAAACCTCCGTAATGTTTTCAGAATCCTAATTATTGCGTGATGGTTTATTTAACAGTAAATAATTTTGTTGCTTTTGAATAAATCATTAATATGTACATTAATTAATATTAATTTCTCATAAAAGGTATGTATTTGAAAAAATTCTCGAGCTGTTCATCTTTGTGTGAAATTTGTAAATATTTAATTATCTGAAGGAAAATCCGGACAAAAGTTTAAAGAAAAATCCGCAGTGTAGCGCACAAAAATCCGCAAGGTAGCACGCAAAAATCCTGACAAAAGTTCGGACAAAAATCATCAATATAGCATCGCCTTAAATCGACTGAAGACAATATGGCAAAGTAGAAACATTTTCGGAATTCTTCTTCATTAGGTGATTTGTTACTTGTACCAATTGAGGTAAGGAAATGGTTGAAATCGTCTAACATGTTTTCAGTTAAAAACAACTGCAATGACCGCCTTTTACTTATAATTGACGATGTTATTTATAAAAATTGGTATTTTTGAATCACAATGACACAAGAATATCATAATATTCCTTTTTTCTAATTCGAGTTAATATAGTAACCAAATTTCTTTGCTTTTTATAAGCATCCATATTTACTGATGTATTTCCTTGACTGACAAGTTTATGGAGATTATCGCGTTTTTTAATTTCTGTTTTAAGTCTATTTGTTACCCATGGTTTTCTTGTTGATGGTCTAGCAATAACAAATCTTTCCAGAGGCCTCAAAATACATTCAGTTAGAAAAATGGAGTCCTGATCTATTCCATTAGAACTTTGATCAAACGAATGAGATGAAAGCAAATGATCAAGGTAATTACAAGCGTTTAGTAAGACCTGCTGGTGGTTAAGTTTTCTTGTAGTTTCTAATAAGCTTTCGACATTTTGAGAAAGTTCAAACGATGTTGAAACAATCTTATGGTCACTAATATGGCAATCAACAGTTGTTGAAGTTACATGTTCAATATTGATATACAAGTTATCGATACATGCTTTTGATGAAGGAGTTTCCTTTTGGAGCTGAACATATTTGAACATGAATACCTATAATTGTTATTTTTATAAAAAAATAGTGTGTTAACATTGCAATCGGGAGGAAAATAAGCAACTAAAATATGTTCTTTTATCTCCCAATAAAAGCTTCCATTTCATCGTGGTAATAAATTTGATAAAGCTTAGCTTGTTAGAAATATATAGCAACACCCCCCCCCTTTTTATGACTTAAAGTTACACATATCGTAGAGATTAATAAAATCATCATCTAGGAGACACGTTTCGGTTAGCGCAATCATTAATGGCAGTCTATATAATGACTGAATTTAAGCATACAAGTTTTTAGACAAACTACGAATATTTAATAACAAACAATTGGTCTCCGTTATACATTTTTTAATTTTTTTAGAAGAGCTTTACAGGATCTTAAAACCTTCCTTTGGTCAGATTCCTTCCCTTCGGAAGCTTTATTCACATAGTGAATATTTCTGTTTGAGTCCAAGCTCTTTTGATTCCATTCATTCTTTTAATTTCAGAAAAGTGCATTACTCCTCTCCAATGTAATGTCCTCCAAAACAAAGTATCTTGCTTTCTTTCTTTTCAATCTTTTTAGACCTTATTATAAACCTGACAATAAAATCGGAGAATGCGTTTGGGCAATCTATGACAGGTTGATATATTCCCGGTTTAATGTCGACTTCACAGTGTTTTCAAACATCAGCCACCTTAGCAATCAACATTTCGTTCGTTTCGTTAGGTGACTTAACAACATTAAAAAATTTAATATTTTCCCTTCTATTGTAGTTTTCCAACTCTTCGCATTGGAATTCATCGTTAGAATTATCAAACGTTCTTACCTTTTTCCTTAGATTGCTGATTTCGAATGCTGCGCAAGATCAGCACAAAAACTCAAAAGAAATTTTCTTGGGTAGACAAAATGGGAACCCAGGCACAACACATTGTGCCATTTAATCCAGGACCAGTGCATTCAACGTCGTGCACGCTTCCCTCTTTTTCTTCTCCCAAAACCTTTCCTCGGGGAGAGGTAATTATCGGAAAATTATTAAACTTTATAATAAACAGGCTATGGTTTTCAAATTGATCTTGATTGGCTAAATCAAAATATGTTCATCAAACATTTAAGAAAATAAAAACTAAGGTCCTGAAATGCATTTTAGGTATGGTAACTCATTCGGTCATGACTAAGATTTTCCTTCTCAAAAAACGTGTAAAACTGCCAATGTTTTTGAAAATCCGGAATATTCGGGAATAATCTCGGGTTAATAATCTCGAATCTCAATGCTCTTTTCTGAAGGTAGTCAATTGTGTTATGTAAATAATGGGCGTTAAATTACTTTAGGGGACCTAGTTCAAGCGACGTCATAAAATGAGTCTTAAACTCTAGCTTAACCCTACACCCCAACCATTGCATTGCAGTTCATCATGTTGATTAATTCTTTGCAATATTTTTAAATTTTGGGGTAAAGAGTGGAGTTAGGGTTAAAGTATAATGCATCATCGGCAGATACTGTTTTCTAGTATCGGCCAGCTCACGCACTTTTCGTGTTTACTAGTGACTAGTTGTTTTTATGTTTGTACATATTGCTAATACGCATTGTAAAAAAGACACACCAAAGCATCTGTAAATAGAGAAAAAAGTTCAATTAAATCATGTTCTCTTGGTACTTAGTTAGATTGTTGCCCTAGTTAATGTTAACCTAAGCGACCTTCTGCCTTGAAATTAAGTCCTCTTGCATAGTTCTGTTTAGATTCAACCCAGTGATTCAACAATAATTATTATTTTATAAAATCATTGCATGTGGGTCCTCTAAAGCAAAATATCGCCAAATAATGAGCGGACCAGCTCCAGGCAATGATACCAGAAGTGAACACTGACTCGACAAGTTATCTATACAATAAGTTCAGTTCCTTATTGGTAAAAACAAGAAGAAAATTGATTCGACTTACCTTTTCAGTATATACATTGATGCATTTTATTAGGGCTGTTATTTTATGTTACTTAAATGCAAGTTCTGACCTTATAATATTGACTATATACCTAAAAATTCCATTTTTACCAATATAGTCAATATAGTGTACATGATTGGAATATAGGACATAATTCATTACGGTTTGTTTTAAAAATCAATGCGCCACAGCATACAAATGCCTTATGCTTTATCTACACTCGTTCAAACGGTTAAATTATATCCGTTTTGTTCAATTCATCGATTTAGCTGGCATAGCAAGCTGTCCGCTCATTGCTTCACATTGATACAATTCTGTTGTAAACATGATATTTATTATTTAAACCAATTAGAAACATTTCTCTATTCAAGCCGTACTGGAAACTGAACTATTTTTTTGAAGTCAGGTTCCTCTATCTGATATATAGTTTTTTCGCATTTTTTACCTCACGAATTCCTTGGACAAATACAAAACAGTAGCCATTTGTTTTTCTTTACAGCAATTAGAAATTGTAGGTATCGTGAACAAAAGACGATATTTTTCTACGAATATGCTACAGATAAAGTCCAAAAATCAAATATAATATGGATATTTTAAGAGTAATATATTTTGAAATAAATTGCATACAAATAGTGGCTAGACTCACATTCCTGTCCAAATATGGTTTTATAGAATTAGTAAATTTTAATAAACTTTGAGCAATTTATATCTGATCTTCCTTTAGCTGCCATTTTCTGATAGAAATTTCTACTCTAAGATTCTCTGGCAAAACTTTATAATTTATCTCAAGTTTTCTATCATCAACATGCCTTCAATTATAAATCGAGAAAGTTTTTATTCAATATTTTGAAATGTACGATTTATTGACTGCATTACTGAAAATTTGAAAGTATTTTAATTAATACACACTATTGGATTTTACAGAACGATCATTTTCTGTTTAAATAAATTTTAGCCATTAGAGGAAAAAACTACAGAAATCATTAGCTATTTTTCTTGAAAATGATGTATAAAAGAGCTTCAGTACCAATCATATTTCTTTAATAATATTACAGATAACTTTCTGACAAAAAAATTTTTTCATGATTTAATTTTTAAACTAATTTGATTTCATAAATATATTTGCTTGCCCCACTTTTGAATGCAATAAAGTCCTATAGAAGCTAAATAGTACATATATGCATCATTTACCCTGCTCAGAAAAAATCAGCGGATAACAATGGAACACCATTTACATGACATTTTTCAGTTTTTGTTTATTACTTTTAATTAATTTCATTTCGAATTCGAACACTGACAGCAAGCAATTTAAATTTAAACTATCGGTAGAACTTATATGTTCAAAAACAAATAATTCAGAAAAATTTTAAGAATATTATTATATTATTACTTTTTAATTTTGATAGTAATTTAAAATTTTTTGGCAAACAATATATTTCTTAATCATAATTATTTTAATATTTACTTTGATACTTGTTTTGCATTGTTTGTTTTGTTTTTCATTGAAGGTTTAACGTTTAATAGTGGCATGTAGTGAGGTCCATGGAATTCGAGACAAGACCGAGACTTTTATTTTTGAGACGAAAAATGAGACTCAAGACTTTTTGAGGCTTGTAGATTACACAACCTTTGACCAAAATAAAAATAATTTTAAACAAGCTAGAAATTATTATTCATTTTAAAAATTAGGCTTTACATTTGCAGTTTACCATGTTTAAGTAAATTAAAATATACATTCTAATGTTTTTTACAATTAAACATCATTGTTTTATAATTTTAATCGAGACCAACAACAGTCTCGATTTGAGACAAGACAGACGGCGAACTTGTAGAATAGCGACACGCGGACTAAATAAACACTAATTTAGGGTCAAAAACGATAGGAAATACAATAAAATACTCAAAAAGTTTAAAATATAATCCCGATACCTTGTCATAATTCAGCATATTTGTAGCACGCGGTATATATTTAAGCAACATAGCATATAAAACCACGAAGTTATATAAAAAAATAATTATCTTTAACTAAAAAATAACAAAATATAATCGTATAATTAAGCAAATCTATAAACTTTTGATCTAAATCAAGTCTTTATCTTAAGTGAAATATCTTCATTAATTGGAATAGCAATTGTCCTTTTTGCACTTTTACAAGCAAAATACATATGAATTCAATTGATCACAATTTTTGAAGAAAAATTTGCATAATACAGTTCAGGGTTTTCAAATCAAGTTCGAGTTTTAACGTTACGAGTTCGAGTATTTTCTTAAAGAAAATTCTGAGTTCGATCGAGTTTTCTTCTATTCGAGTTTGTTTGGTAAAAACAGTTATTGTACAGATTCTAAGCTAAAAAATAGTTGTTTGCGATTGGTAAAGAGAAATTGAAATTTAATTTTTACGGTATTTTCGAATCGTGTTCGAGTTTTGATGATTTCTCTTTCGAGTTCTTATGATCAATTTTTGCGAGCTTTTTCGAGTTTGAGTTCTTAAGATTCCGAGTACTCGA
Organism: Hofstenia miamia; assembly: GCA_900660155.1. Taxonomy (NCBI): domain Eukaryota; kingdom Metazoa; phylum Xenacoelomorpha; order Acoela; family Hofsteniidae; genus Hofstenia; species Hofstenia miamia. Next base: position 222,228 of record CABFPE010000138.1, on the reverse strand, counting down.
AAACCCTGATAGTTCTATTAAATAAGCCGTAAATTTCAATTTTAATTAATATAGTAATATGGATTTTCAAAATTGTAATATTAACTACAATTTTCATTTCATTATATTACAAACTCAGGTTTATTAAAGTTTGCTTTACTATTTAGTCGATAAATATCAAATTTTTGTTTAGTATTATTGCTAGATTCTGAATAAGATTAAAGCTCGTAACGAATGCCTGTCGAAGCCATCACCCCATATTATAGCCAAATTTAATTTTTTGACAATTCATATCATTTTAATATATAATCGCTTATAGTGTATGACAATTTTCATTGTAATGTGAGATTTGTTTTCGCTGAAATTTGCTGAAGCCCTTTCCATTAATGAAGAAATTTACTAAAAATCAAAACTTAATTTAAACCAAAAATTTATAGATTTGCTTAATTATACGATTATATTTTGTTATTTTTTAGTTAAAGATAATTATTATTAAATGACTTCGTGGTTTTATTTGCTATATTCCTAAAATATATACCGCGTGCTACAAATATGCTGAATTATGACAAGGTATCGGTCTATATCGATTATATTTTAAACTTTTTGAGAATTTTATTGTATTTCCTATCGTTTTTGACCCTAAATTATTGTTTATTTAGTCCGCGTGTTGCTTTTCTACAAGTTCGCCAAGACAGACTTTCTTTTCAGTCTCGTCGAGACTGAGACCAAGACTTGAGACTCACTTTTTTGAAACTGAAACTAAAATATTAAAGTCTCGAATTCCCTGTTTGAATTTTTAACTTGAATAAATGTATATTGTAACATTCAGAGAGAGAGAGAAAACTTATATTACCCTTTCCAGAGTTACAAAAATAAGATTATGTACGACACGACGAGCACCGACACTTGAGGCGATGAGTACAAGGGAGATCAACATCAAAAACGTTTATGTGCTCCAACAGAAAGATAAGAAAGCTCCTTCTTCAATTTATTAATAGGGCCAAGACAGTCAACCGAAATGTTAGAAAGAAGAAAGTTAAAAGCACCTGCGGCATGATAAAGTAGTTTCTATCTGAGGAAAATTTCCGAGGATCATTGATAATAAGTTTGGCAGTTTGTCCAAGACGGGAACCTAAGGTAAGATATCGTAGTTGTTTATATTAATATCGTAAAATCCATGAAGCATCTTGGCAAGTGTGACAATGTCATTGAGGATAAGTTGATAATCAATAGGCAATGTCTTCAACCGCATGAGGGTGTTGTTGTAGCTGTCTTTGCCAAACACCCATATAAGAGTTTTACGTTGGAGCTTTTCCATCTTCAATCAAGAAACATTAGGTTACCAAACACAAGAGTTGTAGAGCAGAACACTCAGAATACATTATTTGTATGACAATTTGGCATTAATCGTAGCATGAAAAGGAATATTTCTCTTCATGTAATAAAGAGTTTCGTAACAGCTCGCCAGTTTGGCATTTACATGATGGTCCCAGGATAAGTTCCGCGAGATAGGAAGAACTCTATATTTTGCGTTTTAATATCCTTTCGAATATTTTAAGTATGTCTCAAAACGCATTAGTTAATGCCAATGGTAAGGATAATTTAAGGTAATTTACAATTTTTTAACAATATTGTAAAATAGAATCATTTACAAAAGTTTACCAATTTGTAATTTGAAAACCTAATTAGAACGTTTCTTTACATTGTTTCCTTCATAAGCGATGAAATTCACTTTGTAGAACAAATGTTTATATTTGGGATTTGGAAAAGTTTGGTTTGGCATTTTCGAACATGAAAATTTAAAATTGTTTAAAAATATATCGATTAAGAATAGTATATCGATTAAAGTTCACAAATTTTTAATCGATATATTATTAAACAATGTAGTTTTCAAATTTCTAAGATTTTTAATCAATATATTATGTAAAAATTTAAGGTTAAAGTTCCAAAATTCCCAAACCAAACTTCTGCAAACTTTTCCAAACCCCTATTCTACACATTCGTTTGTAAATTGATTGTTTATAGAAAGTCTCTGCGTAATGACTTTGTTAATTTGAGCTATTTGTCTTCCAGATTTTCTTGAAACATTTACATCTGTTTAAAATATTTGAAATTTCTTTTGATTAATAAATATATTGTATTCGCTGTTGATATTACCTGGCCAAGTTGTTAGTTTTTGTTATACTGTTCATGGATGACATTCCGCTAGTCAGCTCTGACTATTTGCAAAATTAGCAATTAATTAGCAATTGGCCTAGGGCCCTGGAGAGCGTGATTTATACATTTTTATTATTAGAGCGTAATAGGATCGATTTAAACTAAATTATTGGTGGCTGGTACGAATTAGCTAGAAACTCGATTGACTCTGCAGAAGGTTTAATTAGTGTTCAGTACAGCCACGATTCCAAGAAACAGCTTAGATTAGAACTTATAACATTTACAGATGTAACATTGGTAATTCATCCAAGTAACAGAACTACTTTTAGGTAAGGACCGAGACGACCAATTCCTATGGCTTCCAGCCGAAGCGGAGCTTCCAGAAGTAAAGTGCTTAACCTATTG
>CABFPE010000138.1:205801-216113 GCA_900660155.1 Hofstenia miamia | reverse complement strand
CATTCTGAATCCACTTGTGCGGCAGGTGACATTTACGAAACAACTTGGCAACTTCGGTAATTTTAGCAACAATAGTAGATGGTAATAAATCTTTCGCCACCAGATTCATTTGATGTGCTGCGCACCCGTGCTCTATCAAGTTTAGCTCATTTTTAACAATTTTTCGCGTTTTTTCCATATTTTCAGCATTATTTGCCATGAAAGCATCTGTGTTCAATCCATGCTTTATCTCAGCAACCTTAATGTGATTCACTGTTATTTTTGCAATGTTTTCACTGATGTGGCTTATAGTGCGTGTGTCAGTTGGTCCCACGATGCAGAATTCACCATATTACTGAATAGAAGAACCTATTGACTCCTTCGATACATTTGACAATCCATTGACACAAAAAGCGACCTCTTTTCTATTGAGTTATTACTGAATTCAATGAACTAACTCATTGTGGCAATCATTAAGAATTTCATTTTCCAGATTTCGACGTGTAGGAAGTGTGAAGCCCGGATGTGAAGGACTTGGCAAAGCTTCTTGAACTGCACAGATTCAACTACAGTGAAAGGAATGTCGTTGGCGAAAAAAACCTTCCAATCGACTTTTTAAATTGCACATGTTGTTCCTTTGTTTTTGTTACCACAAACTTTGACATCCTTAGCTTCTTTGCACAAGGTCCTTCTTTACTTGAATGTTCTTCCTTCCGGTGTTTCTTGTGGTTCTTCTTCAGTCTTTGAGCATTTCCTGTCAGAATATGATGCCACGATTTGCACTCAGTCTTGTTTGGGCTAAACTTGTTTCGGCGCGGATGTAGTATTGCCAGATGGGATCCGTTGGACGACCGGTGCTCATTTTTCAATCTCAATCTAAAAAAAATTCAAGCTGTTAAAATCATTTTTTCTATGAAAAGTTTTAAAAATCTGATGTTAAAAAACGTTAAAAAAACACGTTAATAAACGGCGTTAGACAGTTAAAGAACAATGACCATATTTAAAACATGCCTGGAATTAGGAAATATTTTAGTATTTGTTTAGACCACGTCCTTTTAATATATAACCAATGCAATGTTACAATAAATATTTTGCAATTTCATCACAATATCGCAATATTTTGAATTTTTTAAAATCACTATCTTAGCTTAGCGTTTGTTTGTTACTAGAGCACCTTACTACTATGTTTAACGGGAGCATGACGTTATGCTGTCCATCTATTTTACAAGAAACAGATAAGCTTGATTTCCAACTCAAAAAGGCTAGCATTGACTTTATATAACCATCTCAAATTTTTTGGCGGCTGTCATATTGCAATATCTTCCCAATATAAAATTTCTTCGATATATACAAATGAATCCTAGAAAATGTGCGCGCATTCTTCTAGACTTTATCCATATTGGGCTCTTGCAGAATATTTTTGATTAAGTGAATTTTTTGTTGTGATCATTCTTTATGTTCGTATATATATTTTTTACCATTTATATGCTAGTACTTAGCGGTATTTGTACTTAGGAGTAATATAAATTTGCAAAAAAGTACTTAGCGGTCGTATAAATGTAATTTTGGCGTGCTTAGCGATCAGTATGTCTTGAGTATTATATGGTATATGGTCAATCGTTTTCTTAACTGGAATTGATGTAAACAAACTTTTTGCATCATAACTAACCATGTAAGACTGTATGTCGCATTCTTTAACTTCATTAATAAATTGATTAGTATCAGTAATATATATATATATAAATTAAAGTCATTTATGCCTAAAGAATGGGATTTGAAATATCTGCTTTTAGAAAACCTACTAACACCGGATTATATATACCATTTCAATCATACTGTGATAATATATATAAACATTCAATTCCGAAAAACTTGTTTAGAAGAGCTGTTTCACTATCATCTAACTACAATGTACTTACAAAGGCTTTTGATAAAATATTTGAAAATCTAATGGGTATCCTGAAAAATTATTGCAAAAAACATCAAAAGAAGCTCCAGCATCTTCTTCATTAAAATACAATTCACAAGAACACAAAGATAATATATTTTGGAAACTACCTTTTATTAAATCTCACGAATCACGTCTTAAGTAATCTATATATAATTTAAATAGAAAACTAAGGAAATCAAGAATTATACCAATTTTAAATTGGGAAAAAACATCCAATTTAATTCGTAACAAAGATCTAATCCAAGAACCTTTGGTTTTATCAATTGTTTATAAATATAATTGTCAGAAGTGTGACAGCTTCTACATTGGTGAAACCTAAAGAAATTTGAAGACACGAATTCAAGAACATCTCTATGGACACTTACAATCCGAAATTTATATTATACATAAAGCATCAACATCCTACTTTAATATTTTAATGAAACACAAATGCACCAAGATCGCAGAATCAATTTATATTAAGGAAGAGAAACCTAATTTAAGTACAAAATGTCATCAAACTCTTCACTTATTTTAGTTTATTTAATTAATGATTTGTAAATTTATATTTTACCACCAAATAATTTTTGTTTTTGACTGACGATGGTACAGTAACTACCGAAAGTACTATCAATTAAAATTTTCGTTGCTTTTTCATGAAATGATATAAAGAAGCTTAGTATTCAAGCAAATATATATATATATATATATATATATATATATATATATATAAACTGCAATGTTCTATCAAATGTTTTTTCATTCGAAGAACATTATATACTAATTTTAGCGAACTTTCAGCAGTTTGTTCCTCAGAATTTATTTCAAAAGTTTTTTTAGTGAAATGCCTCGTGACGTTGCTAAAATCTATGTAGGCAATCTTGGTCGATATGGCAATTCTGATGAATTACATCGTGAATTCTCACACTATGGTGATGTTAAAAACGTTTGGGTTGCTCGACAGCCTCCCGGGTTTGCATTTGTTGAGATGTCAGACTATAGTGATGCTGAGTATGCTGTAATGAAGCTACATGAACGGTAAGTTAAATTGTTTATCTACTAGTGATTATTAATTTTAATGCTATTTTATGTTTTTAAACTTTGACTTAGTTCTGTGAGATGTAAAATTGCTCCAAATTCAACAATATATTCATATAATGATTGTCAATATGCAACTAAAGTAAAGTCGCACACATCAAAATAAATATGTTTATATACTGAAATGTAATATAATTAGTTCTATTTACTGCCCCAAGATGTCACATGATGTTGTTACTGAGTAAGTAGGTCGCGTCTTGCTTCAATAATATTTTGTTGATAAGTACAAATTATAATATTTAAATTGAAACTATTTTAAATACTGTTCTATACTTTAACTATAATGTAAAAAACACATTAAGTTTTAACGGCTATTATATGAATATTTGTTTCAAGTATGTTTTAAATATTAGATATTTAAGCTAGAATGTGTGGTAGTTTGTAATATTCATTGCATAACTTAGACTAGGGATGTGTAAGCGCTTTAGGTTAGTATGAGGACATCACTATAATGCTTGAATGTATTTCTTATTTATAGTCCTTCTTGAGCAAGCCGTCCTTTATTATCTCTACACAGGGATGTTACAATAATAATTTATTGCAGACTAATTGTAATAAATATACTGCAGTAATTTATTTCCGACACCAAAATATTGCAATAATTTATTTTTTTACTTTTCCCATATTGCAATTATTTATTTCAGGGCTCCAATAACTGTTGCAATAATTGGCCTGTCTGCTCTACAGCGTTGCGGTGGTAGATTAGGCCGCTAATTGATAGTGTCTAGGCCTGTTATCGGGCCAACCAATTAGAGAGCCCTGTTTTGCACACCACTGTAAGAAACAGACTGACCCCGACTAACATTGAAGCAATCATGTTCCTGAAATTGAACGAAGACTTTTGGAATGCAAAACTAGTTTCGGAAATTTGAGGGTCTCAACCCTAGCCAATAATTGCAACTATAATTATAATAATTTATTTTTGGAAATTTTATAATGCAATTATTTATTTTGACACTTGCCAGTACTACTATAATTTATTTTTGGCTGCAATAGTATTGCAATACAATAGTTAACAACCCTGTCTACACATATTAGTACCGAGTAGGAGCGCATTCCCTATTTTTGTTTCAAAATTCCACGAATCATTGTTAAACTAGTTACTAGTATCCGTTGGCAACAATATATTTAATATTGATGAATCAACGATATAAATTGTATACTTTTACACATTATTACCGCCCAGACGCTTCAAAATTTAGCTAAACTATTGTGCCTAGTACCAAATTCAAGCGGCTACTTCAAACTGTTCAAACAACAGGCAATGATGGGAAGAGATGCCTCCTAGGGGTAGACTGAATTACATTCATTCTAACCTACTAAAAAATAAATATTTCCTCAACAAAGGCAACTAGTGAAGACGTTGGTGTTGGGTTAAATAGTGGTATGCTGGAACCCTCTAGCCATAATAGGATCGCCAAAATGCGATTTCAGCGTTTTGTGTCCTTAGACAAATATTCTCGATATTGACCTCCCGTCCGCATTTTGTTCTGCGGACTATTTGTTCAGAAATTGCAACCAAATAAATTAGTGGAAGACATACTGATGAAATTTATGTTGAATTTCTTACGTAATTGGTATTTAATTGAATATTATTTTAAAATAGTACTTTGAAATCACGAAACAACAGCAAATCATATGCAGGGGCGTACCCAGGATTTTCTGACGGGGGCGACATCATCATCATTACCCAATTTTTGAAAATATTGAGAAAATAGACCCTAAAAATGCATTTCACGATCCTAGATTTTAAATTTTTCAGTTTTTACGAAAAAATTTTGATTTATCCAGTCAAAATTATATTTGCAACCCCCCCCCTGGGTACGCCACTGATCATATGTTCTAGGATGTTTTATTAAGATACACAGAAAGTGAAGTAGTTAGTAAACAATGGCATTCATTTAAAGCAAAGTGTATAAAATAATATAATGGAAACATTTCTATGTTTTTGATAAAATAAAATGCCATTATGTCATATCATCAAACGAAATCTCCTTTTTATGACGCTTATGTACTACATAAATAAAGAATTGGTTAACTATTGGTTATGTTAATTACTTTTTAAAAGAGTTTTCAAAATCTGATGAATATCAAATTATTTGCAACGAAAACCTGCTACTGTAATAACTATTGCCTTCCTGTTTAGGATCATATGTGGTCAGCGTGTTAGAGTCGAAATGTCCCACGGACGCTCGAGTTCAAATAAATTCTCTAGTGAAAGAAGACGACGACGGTATATTTCTTTCTTTGTGCATTTAGAAAATGCTAAATTTTCTTTTAAAATGGGAAATAATTATTTTCCTTATCACTGAAATTAGTATAATAGGAAATTTTTTGCATGTATATAAAAATAGGTAAGATTTGTTATACGCATTGGTTATACAAATATTTGCTTGCGTTCACAAACACAGTTTTGACTTTATTAGTGATACTATTTTGTTCTGATTCAACTCATTTAGGTTGCGTCTATGATCATTCTACACGGCGCAACTACTTCATAAATTTACTACTACTACTACTACTACTGCATGGTATTAAGACTTCAATATGCTGCAAAATAACTTCATCTAAGTGGTCTGTTATGCCACACGTCACTTACTCTACATAATAAATGCATTTAAAAAATTATTAGCCACATGTATGTTTTGCAAGTTTTGTATTCTCTGCACATGTATCTTATATTTTGCATGCTATGTTTAGATCATCTTCCTATGGTCGAGGCAGTCGTCGATCCCCTTCATACTCACCTCGCCGAAGATCTCCGTCTTACAATCGTCGCCGATCTCCATCGTATTCACGGCGACGCGATCATTCTCGTTCAAGTAGCAGGTCCTATTCTCCACGTAAAAGGTTGTATTTATGTATAGCGAGCCTCTAATTTTTTAACCAGTCGAACAAGGTTTCTCAAGCCGGGTCACAGGATCATTTTCTTGCAAAAACACAAAAAACAATGCACTAGATAAGGAAAATTGTATTGAAATATATACATTAGCCTGTTCACTCCTAGTCCTTACCATTTTTATGCTACTGTTGTATTGCTTGCATATATAGTTGAATTTATAGCTTTCTAGCAGATTTTTTTGCTGAGCTTAAGGATGTGTAGACAGACTACTAAATAGCCGGGTAATAAATGACCAATAAATTTTTTGAAAGCTTAAAAGCAATATTAGCTTTTTCAAAAATAGAATTTAAGTGTGAATTTATCTTTAAATGCTTTCATCTACGAAATAGGAAGCAATTTTAAGATATATATTATCCCGTGGTGCATGAAAATGATGCTGTCTACATTAGGTCAAATCTCGAACATTGTCCATTTTATGTCTAAGTAATATTTTGCTTTGTTAATGTTTGTATTGTGAAGCATTGACTGTATCGCCCCACATATTTTTGTGCGTAGTAGCTTTCCCGCCATCTTTTTCTAGTAGTCTCAAATGTACCTTTTGCTTAACCCTAGAATGCATAACATTCTGTACAGCTTAGTTTGTATGGGTTGGTCAATTGACCATTAATAATTTAAGAAGAAAATTTCGCCTCAAAAAGTTTTAATTCTTTTGCAATATTTTACAATCAAGACAAAGTGAATAAGAACATATTCCACATAACTTCTATGCAAGATATGCACTCTTTGGTAGATTTATTGTTCTTGCAAATATGACAAAATCTTCGTTTTTTGCTTCGTTCACTTTCATTCCCAGTTAAAGCAAATCTTGCCATTTTTGATTTGATGACAATTCAATTGTGTACGTAACGTTAGATTTAAAACAAAATAAGCAATTTGAGGCATTGCCATTTGACGCTATCGTTAGTGTATCAATATATTAAAACATTTGAACATTTGTATAAGCGATCGGGTCATTTTAACAAATCTCAGCCAACTACAGTTAAAATACAGCGCATTTGAAATTTCTTTGGCTATTTAATTAAGGTCATTGAATACCGTTTCTTCCATGTTTGCTCCGTGATCTGAACCTTAATTACTGCTAATCTATTACTGTATGTTACATCTTAACACGTTTCTTTAGTCGATCCTACTCTCCTTAAAGATACCAAAACATTTTTAACTACAATTTTCTGTTGTTGCTGTGAAATAAATATTGAACTTATTTTGTTGCAAATTCAATGTAGTGTTTTATATTTAGTTATTTCACATGTTTGATTACCATTAAACTATTTATACTTAACTTTCTAAATCAAATACATTTATACTTAGGCGTTGCATTTTATATTTATTTAAAATAAAATATAAAAATTGATTTCTTTACTTTTTAATACTGCTCATTTTTTTCAATGCAAACAATTATCGAATTTCAATAGGTTTACAACATCGCTTGAAATTCTTGAATGTGTACAATTTTTGATATAATTAGGCGTGAGCTATTTAAACAAAGATAATGGCATTTTGTACATTAAACATTTCGACATATTTCAAAAAGATTTGAGTTGAGTGACAATTTGTGATTTATTTCAACCAGATAATTTTTTCGGTGAAACAGGCTTATTTTGATTGGATTCTTCGAAGTATGCACATTGGGAAATTTGATTTTGAGATATTTCTACAGAGACCGTTTAACACATTCATGTAATTAGTGTTGTTTGATTCCGACATCTTCAAAGGAATGCCTAATAATATTGTATACATTTTACAACTTTAAACAAACCATTGGAAATTTTACTGTCTATTTTTTTACCAGTGCCTTCATTTGGTACAAAAAATAGCTATGATTCCGTTATAGTTATGCTTATATATAATTGAAGCGGTTTAAGTAAATTCTTGCCATCATCTAATTTGACCTGCTAATGTGTTTACAATTGTATAATTTTTATATAATCAAAATATTTAAATTTTCTGACCTCCTTAAACAAATTACAAAATTAAAAATTCATTCAACAAAATTCAAATAAATTTTTTACAAACGAGAAATCAAGGTTTGTCAGATGCATCAGTATATATTATGAGGTCTTCAAAAATTCTAAGTTTCGCTAATTATATATCATTTCATGTTCAATATAAAAATAATCGAGTTCAAATAGAGAATCAATAAAAATTATGCTAAAAACAATTTCGCCAATTTGATTTAGAATTCAATATCACTCAAAACTTCATGTGAAATGCTTTCAATTTTCGCAATTATATTTGAACGCATTTCTGCTATCTATAAGAGTAAACACGCAGTGATTGCTGAAGCAAAACAATTTCGGACTTTAATATTAAGAGTAATTAGAGCTATGAAACAAATTTCCCTGTTAAGTTTTCAATTGAGGAACGATTTAGCTTAGTTTGTAATTTTAATGTCATAAACCAGTTGAGGATACAATATGATAAAATGATCATAATTGAATACCTGAAGCAAGAATAACAATTGATTCTAAAACATTTGAAAGGGGTATTATGAAACAATGCATTTTATCATATGATATTAAAAGTTTTTATACAAATGCACCAGTGAAGAAAGATATTGACAAAGCCATTAATATTTTTTTTAAATCATGAAAATTCTACTTGTTCAATTGAGAATAAATTTTTACAAATTTATACAAATCTATGTATGTACAATAAAATGTTTAGTAATCCGAATTATAGTTCAAATTGTAAATCATCTTCTTTAAATGAAAGACTTGAATTGACAATATTTGTAATTTTTTTTAAAATTTTTTTTCTTTTAATGAACTCCACAAATGTTTTCTTTTTACTTGGGCTAACCTGTACCACTTTGTTCTTCAATTTGGCATTTGACTTTTACTTGACATCAAATCAAAAGGCTTTAATTACATGAGTAAGTTGATGCTTGTCAATATTACCTAAATTTTTATTTTTTTTAATGTCCAAACTATCTAGAAGACATAAAATAATTCTTCTAATGAAGATTTAACTTCTATAGTTCCCAAAATACAAGCGGCATTTGTCTGCTGAATTATAATACTCAAACGTTGTTTAAAATACTCTGCTGCATGTGGTTCCTTTGAAAAAATATTAGGGACTTGCCAAGTTGGGAAATAAAGTCTCCAGTTAATTTACCTGCACTGCCTTGACATTCAAAAGCTAGGGGTTGAAATATATAGCCTAGTTGAACAATGTCACTATATTTAGATATTTTTTGGAATTCAGCATCTGTTGCAGCTTTAGTAGGAGCAAAAGTTGAAATCCGACTGGTAGCAATTGCATCAACTACTGTAACGTCCCACACTAAGGAGCGTCCTCTTGACCAAGGAACACTAGTCCCGCCATCAGGTCGTTTCCCATCTTTTCTGAACAATTCTGGTGGTTCCAAAATTTAAGGGACGTCGATAATTGAAAAAGTGCGCTTAAAAAGGTTATTCAATTGAGAATGACGTGCAAAATGAGCAGCGCTTCTCTGACAAGACAATTCATGAAGACCATCATTTGAAATATGTTCGCCACAAATACAGGAGTAGTAATATAGAGTGCTAGGACGTCTCATTGGGACACCCATAACTTTTTGCCATATGGAAATGAAGCGATTCTATTGGACGCCATCTAGCGACAAAATATTTTTGACAAAACTTAATTGAACAAATTAATTTTTTGACAAAGTTTTTATTTTGATTTCTAGGTTTTAGGCAAAGTGATATAATAGAAGGCGATAAATGTTTTTGATAAAACTAAATTGAGCAAATTATTTTTTGACAGAGTTTTTAATTGTTAGGCAAACTGACATATTTACTTCTGTTAATATACATGTTCATTGTAGCAACACCATGGTTAAGGAAAACAATTCATAGATCCCCAACCCAAATATTTCAAACAAAATATGATGTATTATTTGCATTATAGTGTGTTTCCAAGTGTTTTAAAATAGAGCAAAAAACAACAATTTCTTTAGCAATTGTGTATAAATTGTAAAAGCATACATTACCACAATCGCTTTGAGTGAAGAAGTTCAGCATTGTACAACCTTCAAGTTTCCATCTTCATTCTAAAATATGACGGCACTTCCACATTCACCCAGGAGGTGGCCATCAGAAATGTGTTAAGCCATTTATTTAATGTGGCTGGCTTTCCCCAGGAGGCCTATTGTTACCACAGACCTAAACCATGAGCAATGAAAAATATAATAAAAATTCCAAATAAAATATCTAGTGACATTTGATAACACCCAAGTACTATATAATTTGTAAAAATGTAAGCTCAGTTAGTGAAAATAGATATTACATTAACACATATAGGCGAGTAAACCATTAACACACAAAAATCGTTTTAAAACAAAAGTGTGTTTGGTAAAATAGAAATATTACATCATGTATATAGGCGAGTAAACCTTAACATATAAAAATCGTTTTAAAACA